>JAUZND010035682.1:0-22025 GCA_034780555.1 Coelogynopora nodosa
CCACTCTGATTATTACTGTCATATTTGTTTGCAGCGTATCATTCGACAGTATATACTTCCTTCTAGGAAAAGTTGGGTTTGCCAAATATCGTATAAACACTACAATACAAAAAATTTCCATTTTCTTTGTTTCATTTAACAGTGTAGCAAATCCATTTGTCTATTTTATTATAATGCAATCTATGAGAGAAAAGATCATCAGCACTATTATTTATCCTTTTAGGAAGTTAGTTCCAAGAAGTCAAATCGGAAATGTTGGATGATTTAATATTAGTATTAAACTGACTGATGTTTAAAATATGAAGGTTTGCGAACATTTGGATCGAGTCAATAGCAAAAAAATTCTCTAGTTTACGATGTTAACTAACATGAAAATATTTCTTTAATTTGGTTTCATCAGATGACAATTTTTTTAAGATAATTATACTAGGCTTATAGAATGTGGTTTTCGAACCATGTGTACTTGCTTTATGAATGCATTTGTTATTTATAGCGCGGTTGTTTCATATGTGTTTATACAATATGCACGAAGTCACTCAAATGTTGCATTTAGTCATGTTAGTACTGTATTTTAAAAACAACAATGTTTTACCAAAAAATTTATTGTTGTTTCTTGTTTTACATTTGTCACATTTTAAGGTATTGTTTAAATAAGCAATGTAGGTAATCCATGTATTGTATTATACATTTTCATCCTAAAATTTATGCAATTTTCTTTTCAATTATCAAAAAAGTGTAATATGAATTTAACCTTGTCTGGTTGATCTTAAAACACATATTTAATTATTTAATATTTTATAAATACATTACATAAATTGCAAACAATGGTATGTATTTTGTATTTAAATTATAATGTACAGTAATTTGTATTGCTGTTAGAATGCCAATAATACATTTTCATATATTATAACATTTCTATGGTGTTAAATGCGAGTGATAATATCAAGTTCAACATTGTACCTGATACATAAAGGTAGATATATAATTAGCTGTCAACATTAATTATGTTTTACATTATTTAAACCATGTTGAGCACTCTATTTGCTCACTATATATTTATTTATCTTAAACACTATAGTTAGGTGCGTGCTGTGCTGTGATTTTATATTATTTACTTGTTTTAGATAAGGTAATAGTTTAAATAATATATGATACTTTTATAAGTAACAGTTTGTATGCTATACCGCCTTGATAGTACAGGAAGAACACTAAAATAGAAAAAAATAAAAGAAAGATTTAAAAAAATATTGTTGAATATAATTAACGAACCGGTAATGTGTGTAAAAAGTTATCATAATGTACAGACGTATATATGAATCAATAAATATCACTCACAATAAATCTAAAATTGTATATCAATATATACACACATACATATATGTATTATATTATATTATTTTATTTTATATTTTTTATTAGACTCCTATCCACTAATATTAAAACCACAAAATATGAATTAAGGAAATATAACAATGTAAACAAACTATAAATGTAAACGTTCACTGTGTAAAACATGCCAACAATATATTGAAACTAATACTATATTAAATTAAATGATAAGCTACAATGGCGGCAACTTGCGCAACAACAAATCTAGTGTATGCTATAACATGTAAAAATGTGAATTACTAAGGCACTAAGTACATCAAAACAGCAGAAAATTTTAACCTTCCTGGCCATTCTGTGGAAGATATAAATATTACCATCATTGAAAGCTATATCAAGTGGACATTATTAGAGAGTGATTAAACTGGATTAAACCGATGCTGCGGAGAACTAACCAGATATTTCTATAACTCTTTTTAACTCTTATTATAAATGTTATCTACTGAAAAGTACTGTTAAGTACTGAAAAGGCGCACATGTGTCTCTTCAAAGTATTCTGCCGTTGCTCGAGAGGCATGTGGGAGGGTATTATCGTGTTGAAGGCACGTGTTCTCTGGAAAATGGTATTAGCTTGTTGTCTCAGGAAACCCTTCATATTTACCTAAAATTGTACGTTCCTTTCTGAATTAATACTTTCATTCTTAGACAATATTTCGAAATAATGACTGCCTCTCATAGATACGGCGATAATGTCCACGAATTTCTTCACCATAGTGGATCTTCTAGCAGTCTGTCTGTAGCAGTCGCCAGATGCCATCTCTTCATTTACATAGCAGCTAATTTTAATTCGAGGTTGTAATTTGCGAATGTAAAAAAATTTCTCGTAAATTATGACATAATTAATTTTTCTTAACCTGGACGATAGCGACTCTATCAAATCATTACGTCGTTGAACGCGAATAGCCCTGTTTTGTTAACTCATGAGGTATCAATCAGGTATGGTACCAAATTATCTGTAATTCATTAGATCAAATTCGTTGCACTATTGTATGTGAAATTTCCAATTGAGAAACAATATGTCTCAATGTTAAACCCGGATTTTTTTCAATCAATCTTTCTACATTATTGTAAATTATTGTAAATTATTATTGTAAATATACTGTGATTTAAAAAAATATATATACATCATAAAGGTGATATATATTTATATATCATTTATAGATTTTACTAATCTATCAATCATATAAGCTATTTGAAATATCTTGTGGAAAGCATTTCGTAGAAATCAGACATAAATAGATTAAATGCAATCATAAATATTGATATTTTGTTTTCTTATTAACTAAGTAAAAAATTGATAATTTTGCCGCGTGGTTTTTATGATACAGCCTATATATAAATATATATTTTTGCGATTATTGGAGAGAACCAAACGAAATATGTATACTGATAATATGTAATTGGGTAATATATTTATTTTTCAATTGCAATGAAATTTCAGATCAGTGTCTTAACAAAGAAGAGTATAAATCATAGACTTTTAGATATTGAAATCTGGTATAAATAGATATCTAAGTATTTTAGTATTTTAATAAGTATTTAGTTAGATAAAAGTATTTTAGCCACTAAGTATAAAAAAATCAGGATCATTATACATTACGTCGTTCAATAAAAAATACTTCATTTATTCCGGGGGAAAATGGTATACCCCCCTCCACGTACGAAGGGTTTAGCAAAATTTGCGTTTGGCATCATTTACGAATTGGGAGGCTATTAAATTTTCGATTAATGTATTTTAAAATGCACATAATCAAACACAAAAATACATAGCTCGGATAGAAATGAAATAATATACATAACTATTTTTCATTTAATTTTTGAACTAAATGCGTAATTTTCTTAATTGTAATTTTCAGAATACTATATAGCAAACATGTTAACAGTTGCACTTTTAAAAATATTTTTTAGTTATACTTTAACAATTTGAAACAATTTCAAAGTTGTATGTATATTTCACTCTAATTATTGCTTTGGTATTATTACAAAACGCGAAATAATTTTACGGCTGTTTCGAATATTCCTGATTTTAGAGAATGTTTCAAATGCAGTAGCCGTATATATAGTGTTTTTATTTATAAAAAATTAATGAAAAAATATTGATAAATACAAATAAATACAAAAAAATACAAATAAACAGAACTATAGGATTTCATTAAATTATAATTAATGATGTTATTGGTGTTGTATGAAATAAACTAAAATATCGATATATGAATCCACTGAAAAGTGCACAGGCTGCTTTTTCACTACGTTAAAATTAAAATTAAAAAAATTATATAGTTACAAACTTCGAATAGCTGTAATTTAGTTACCATCTTTTTCAAAACATTCCGACCTTTTAAATAATACATTGGTTTAAGGTAAGACTGTGGACTATTTCAGCTGAAATTTCATTTAAATTGCCCAAATAAAGCTAAAAACGCCATTTTTCCCATTCTTGGAGTACTTTAGAATGTACAAAAAGTGCATCATTGGTAAAATATACGTTTAGACAACCAGCAATTGTTTTAAAACATAATAAGGAAGATGTCTAGTAAATACGAACACAATATTTGTATCAATTAAAGCCAAAATTTTTTTCAACAATTTTATGTCATTTTAGCACATTTTAGTGGTTTCGTAAAAATCTATTCCTTGAATCAATTTGTTTTCGAATGGAAAGCTATCAAAGTCGACTATTGATTTTAAGCACAATTATTATTTTAGTATAAAACAGTGTCCATTGTTTCACTAGATACATATTTGTAGGATGTTAATAGCTTAATTGATAGTTTATGACACACCTTTATTTAAAATATTTAGTTGTATACCAAATATATTATACATTTAAAAGTACACATAAGGAAAGGTCACTGTAAGGCCGGGATAATTTTTTGTAAGGCGCAGGATAATTCACAGTTTACATTTGTCATAATAAAGGTATGAAAGTTAATAGAAAATATAATGTAACTTTTTTAAATTATATATATACACCGATAAGATCACTTTAAAAAATAGTTTGGCCACATTGAACTATATTTTAGATAGCTTTTTTAAAGTTAATAAAAAATAGCCTCGATTTTTTATGAGTAAAATATGGTAAGTTTTAAAATGTACATTAAATACGGTAAACTCATATTTGTCACGTTTTCTGACATGTATTAAACATTTAAAACGTTTGTTACTACATTTTGATATAATATTTTGGCAAATATATTGCTCTAAATACAAAATATTATGTGTAAGGCGGGGGATAATCAAAAAAGATGTCTTCTAAGAAGGCTTTACATTTGCAAATTAAAATTAATTTACATTAATTTTTTCTTTAAAAATTATTCTAGACAACATGCTGATGCAAACAAAAAACGTTATTTCATTTATTGTACCTATATGAAAGAGATACGTATGTCAGAATCGAATTTAACATTAAAACAGTTGTAAAATGGGGCTTTTAAAACATTATTAAAGGTATTTCATTAAATATGTAAAGCACATGTTTACACATTTATATTAAGTTTGTAATATTTTAAATTATTTTAATCATGTAAGAAACATATCCATGAAGCGATATGCACAAAAATCTAATTCAATTAATAAAATACCTAAAAACACGTGTAAGGCGCGGGAAAATTAACACTAATGTTTCAAAATTAATTTATAAAAATGTTACTGTCCCAAACGTGATTATTAAAAAAATGGTTTCTTACTTGATACGGTTTATGTATATAGAGAAAAGAATACTCTATACTTGTGTCAAAAATATTTATAAATAAAAATCGACTCATTTTGATATCCCGCGCCTTACATATATATACAATTATAGTAATAAATTTTGAACCAATGTATGTATACATATTCATAACATTTTTAATATAAATGTAGATATACTTTTATATTAATTTTATTTTAATTTAAATATAAAATTATAAATTGCAGGCAATATAAAATAATTATTCTTCATTTAAAATTTGCAATAGCCTTTTTATCATTTTTTTAAAATATAGTAAAAATTAAGAAATGAAATATTCCGTTTTCTACTGTCAATTGCATATAATAATGGCCTTAAATGTTTCCGATAAAATTGCAAGGTTTCAATTAGCTAAAAAGAAGTACAGAGAGAAAATGAAGAATGACAAGACTTACCAAAAAGAGGGAGGAATTCTAAACACATAGCAATAGGATTTCAAAAGATTTGGAAGCGGGTAAGTGTGGAAACCGAGATTACATGAGGAGGTATATTAATGTATTTTGATCATATTTTCAATACAATACGCTATTATGTTTATTGTTTTTGTTTGATATAATATGCTAAAGAAAATAATTATACTAAAGTTCTAATTCTATGATAATTATTAACTTGCTGTACGTTCTGTAGTATTATCATCCATACGTAAATGGTATATTCAATCAACATCGTATCAATAAAATATTATTTACATATTATTATCATCCATACGTAAATGGTATATTCAATCAACATCGTATCAATAAAATATTATTTACATAGTATTATCATCCATACGTAAATGGTATATTCAATCAACATCGTATCAATAAAATGTGTTTCCAGATAAAAACATATTGTATCGCGTATTGACATTTTTGTTAATATATAGGTGTATTTACAATAAAATAAAAGTTTCAATCATCTATTCATTATATTTTAGTGTGACAATGAGTGGTTTCCTATTACAATTATTACATTGACATATATACTTATAAATTGACACATTTTTTAAACTATAATTCATTAATAAATAACATATACACTCTAAAGTGTTGGTTACGAATAATTGAATTTGTTATGGTTAAAATCTGGCATTATTTGTAAAGTGCGGGATAAAGCGGTGAACTTCACAAGGAGAAATAATATCGAACAAGTTACTAAATCTCATTGGTTTTTGCAATTCTGTTTTTATAGATTTTAAGCTATTGATTAAAATAGAGATAATTGGATTTTGAGTATATTTAAAAGAGCATCGGTATTTGCAAATAAGTAGATATAAAATATTAAAAAACGTTGTTATTTTATATTATTTTGTGTAACTTTAAAGCTGTGTAGAACGTAAATTAAGACATATTTCATACTGTAGTAAGTTTTTATTTAAACTGCATGATGTTTTAAGTGAAATTATTGTATTATTATAATTACACAATGGTTTACACTAAGATAATAGCTTAAATAAAATATTAACTCACGATTATCCCGCGCCTTATATGACGTTTTAGAGTCTAACTTCAACAACAAAAAAAAACTTAAAAACTAAAAAAGGGTACCACATACTATGTTTTTTTATTTAGCAAAACATGTCTAATTTCCCGAAAATATAATAGTCTTAAGCTGGGTTTACACTATCGACATATCTGCGCAAATTAGACTGCACAAACATGTCTGCGCAGACAAATCCATAGTCTAAACTGCATTTGAGCGTTTGCGCAGCATGTCTGTGTGTGTTTCAGGTTCTGTCTGAAGATTTGTCGGTGTCTTAGCATTTGTTTGAGAGTGTAAACAGTGTTTGCACAAATTGTATGTAGGAATTGATAACAAAATGTCTTTATCCATTAATAAAATGAAAGCTACAGTGAAAATTTTAAAAACTTTTTCTTTTTAAACCTAAATTGTCTGTACGATTTATCTCATAGTGTAAATGATTTATTTTTCTTCAGACATATCTGTACAAGCATGTCTGTGCAGACTAATTTGTGCAGATATGTCGATAGTGTAAACCCAGCTTTACGCTAAATTGAATTTTGAAAATCGAATGAAAAAATGCATGTTGTGCACTTTTCCGTGGATTGGCCCATATATATTTAAATTGGTTAATCCATCCTTTGTTCAAACATACCGAATTTAAATAGATTTTTGTGTCACGCTTTCGTGATTGAAATTAGAGAAAGCATTCCAGCCATTAATTAAATTATGCAATACTTTTTTTTTGTTGTAAATTATTAACATTAGTATACCGCATTAATGAATAACAGGTTTATTTGGCTTACCCTTGAGGAAAAGCGTATATAAGATTTTGAAAAATATATATGTAATTCATTATATTAAATGATACTTGAATTTATATTTACAATTTAATAACGAAGTAATTAAAACCGATATTTATATATTATGGAAATGATAATATTTTTTATTATATTCCTATTTTATTAATTTATTATAATAATTTATAATAATTTTTTTAAAATATACAATTAGATGTCATTACAGACAATTAAAATGTATTCTTAGTTCAATGTTAACCATAAATATCAGAGTTGTTGCATCTATTTGTGTTTTTACTAAAAAAAAGTATTCAAAAAATGATTTTCAATATCGCGAAATATTAATTACATTAATTACAAAAAAATTATGTAACGAATTATTTCATATTTAAATTGCAACACTGAGTTTTAATGCACCACTAATTTAAATATACTTTCAAACGACTTTTAGTGTTCGTTTTTTAACAATAATGCTACATAATGCTTGTAAAAGTTTATTATTTATGAAAAGTATAAATAATTATTTTCGTAATACTTTTATTTAAATAATTCACAATATGTTCTAGAGAAACAATTTACACTTTTTATTAATTATAAATTAATACCAAGCGACACCAAACTATACCAAAATATACATTATACATGAGACGTAAATATTTGTAATGAGCTGTATTGGGAATGATTTGAAAATATGTTTCTACAGTTAGGATGACATTTGATGACGGTTAGATATGACATATATATCGTTGATCATATAGACTGGCGCCAACTTCTTTTCTACTTTGTTTAGTAATTAATGGAACATTCGTTAATATTTTCTAACTTTTTCTTAGATGCTTTTGAACTCTTCATATTACAAAAGCATCTGTGATAAGTTTAACTTTTTGTGTAAAAATGATGGCAAACATTTTTTTAATGAAATTGATAAATTTCTCTTTCAGTGAATTTTACCATGAATAGAAATGTATTTCCGTGAGATTTTCTGCCTACAAATTATTTCGCGTTGCAACTGTGATTTTTTTTAATGATCAAGAATTAAAAATATAAGTATATGTTTTAATAGCATGTCGGCCATTAATGTAGGGGTCTTTGGTAAAATCAATACAACCAAAGTACGCCTGGCTTCGTGGTATAGATTGCGGTCAAACAAATTCCTGTTTGTCAACAACATATTTGTTATTATAAAGTTCCTTTTTAGTCACTTATAAAGAATATATTTTTACTATTACTTGCATTGCTATGAAATGATTGACCCTTTATGCTATTGCTGAAACAGGTCAACGAATTTCTTCCGCAACTCGAGATAGCAGACATGCTCAACGTAGCAAAACAACGAGAAGTATGGAAAACTCTCACAAACAAGAATAATTAAACATGTTATCTACTTCACTGTTGAATATAGATTGTATCAGATAACTTTCATTCATTTTTTAACTCTGTAAATTTTTGATCTCCAGTTTTATTATCTAATAATCTGATTTATGATGATGATGTCGATGTCGATGTCATGGCTACCATTACTATTTGAAATAATATGTATGAATTGTTTTATTTTAATTTATGAAATTTTATTTGATAACTTTTGATCAAATTTATTATTAGAATGTTGTGCTTGTGTCCCTCTCAGTTAAAAAATAAAAATAAATATTTAAAATATATTATTAAAAGCCATTTAAAAACAGTAGAATTGCACTGATATATTAAACTGTAATAATTTTACTTTTGTACTGTAAATAACAATTTATATTGAAAAATAGAAGTAACTTTTATAAAAATTATAGATCGATGTATAGAAATAGTCATTTATAATTACAGACTATAATAGTATTTTATCGGTCAAAATACTTAAATTTTATTTTTAACCCATTGCAGTTTCTAATTGTTGAAAGGATATAATAACAGTTTTATACGTAAAACTCTTTTATCTCTTTCGACTGGAATAAAATAAAATAAACATAAAAATAAAATAAAATAAGCATGCTTTATTAATGACTAAATTTAGCATATTGTATAATTCCTATTCTTGCCTGAAATATTATGGTGCTGACAAAATACCAATTATGATTTGTATATGCACAATACAATTATAAAATCTAAGACAAAAAAAAGCAGAAATAATTAAAATATCCAAATACAAAACCAATAAAAAATGGTTCAATTATACTTACATTTGAAAATAAATTTTGAAAAAGATATCAATATATTTTAAATAAGGTGGAATAAAATTTACATATAGATTGTTGTATTGTTTATCTGAAGCGGAAACAAACTTCCCATATTGAGCTGAAATTTTCAGAAAATAGCTAAATATTGAAAACAAATTCTTTTTGAAAAAATGAGTCAAATGGGTGGGTTTGACATAAATAGGCTATGATAAAAATGGCAAACATTTTTTTACTAATTAAAAATTAATTAATCATATAAATTTTAAAAAATTAAAATGGTTAGCGATTAACATATTATAAAGTCATTAGTTGCTAAAAATATTTTATTTTTTACTCAATATAAATATACTTATCTTCCAAACCATTAGATTTTTTTAAATTACGAATAAATTTATTGAATTCATAATATGACACAATTTTTCACAATTTTCACAATATTTCTCCAATAAAATTCATTTTGTCAAATTCTAAACACTTAATATGGATTAGACATCATTAGCCGATTCTATTTAAATATGATATCACCAAATGAAATAATCAGATATCAAAAACTATAAAATTGATTAATTTGGACAAATAATGACATCATTGATGTTGAACCATATATGTTACTATTTTTTAAATATGCATTAATAAGTGGATTACATATTAAATGACACTTGATAAGATTAAAATTGTGTACATTTTTATCCCTAGCTAACTCAATGACCGTTTTACGACTGTTTTCTTGACCGTTTTACTGTTAATATAATATACAACACTATACATACTGAAAATTATATTATGTATAATTAGAAACGTGAGCCAAGAATTAGTACATCCAAGATAATATGTCGCTTTAAAATACTGTAACTAATTTGAAATAAAATACAGCAAAATTTGTATAAATGCTGTGAATGAAAGAGTAAATTTATTAAACAGATTATTGGTTGAGAATACTTAAATTTACTAAAACATATTTCAAAAAACTAAATTGTTAACTAGATATGATCCAAAATTGCTTAAAAAAACTAATCATTATAAGCAGATTATATCTATATGCTAGTTTTTATAAATAGTTTGCTAAATTATAAAATGAGTTATAATATTTTGAAACAAATAGAAATTAAATAGTTAAATTGATAAAGACTGGACAATATATTCCATTAAGAAAATTAAAAGCCTGTAGAATCATATCGACTAATAATACTACACAACCTAAGAACATTGTTCAAAAACATAATATATCAGTAGATATTTGACACTTTTAAAAGGAGAACTGATTTCTTTGCTATCTATAGATGCATTGTGTCAAAAGTTGTAAATTATTTGAATTACGTTAAATACATTGAAAGAATAATAACAATAATTAATTTTTGTAAAAAATTATTATAGTACCTGTTTCATTGAATTATGTAATCAACTTTTTAAATATTTTATAATTTAATTAAAATAAATAAAGTTATTTTACTATTAATTAAAAAAAAATTATATAACCTGTCCAATAACATTAAGCAATCAATATATTTTTAAATAAGTATTTTTAATTTATTTTTGAAATATTAAAAAAATATGTTTATTGACATAAACATAGATTTAGATTTTTAATTTTTTTTCAAATGCTAAATGAAGGATGAACACAATTTTTTTTTGAAATTATTAAAAAAATTAAGAATATTCTGAAAAATAATCCTTTAAAATATTTTTTGTTTAATGTGTCATTAAATAAGGTAATTTAAAACTGTTGTGATTACTTAATAAAATAGGATAATGAATTATATTAATATTGCCTTCGGTATGCCAGCATTAATATAAAAAATTAATAATTCCAATTTTCCAAGATTTACCAATATAAATCGACGTAAGCGAGTAAAATTATATAGTTTAAATAATTCTATAAAACGGTATATACGAATAACAGTTCTACTCGCAATAACTTATATAAAGATGTAATATTTTGAAAATTATTTGAGTAGTAAATATTGCCAGATACTTTCATTAAAAACAATTCCAGCTAAGCAACTTTCAGTGCTTCCTTATGATTGCTTAACACATGATAATGTTTGCATTGAAATATTTAAAAAAAGTTATTTGATAAACTTTTTATATCATTTTTGATATATAACATTCATTTTTATTTTTAAAATGCACATGTACTTTTAAAATATAAAAATATCATTATTAATGTAAAAAATATATATCCTGGATGCTTCAAATATATTAAAATTTAGATTAAACAAGTATAATATGAAATAGCAAATAATTATATATCTATCAATTTTTTTGGAAATAATAATATGATAAAATGTTGCTAAAATCAAATATTTCTAAAAAAAGGAAAAATAAAATGATAACATATGTATATAATATTTATATACCAATTAAAGATTATTAAACCCACAGACATTGAAATATATTAAAAATTTATGATTACACTTGATTAAACGAAGGTTTAAGCCAATACAATCAGCCTATACAATTAAGCGATTTAAAAATTGTATTCGCAAATACGTCACCAATAATACAAACCCTGAAATTCGCGAATGTCATTTTAACTATTTTATTTTCTCCAAATCAGTATGAATAGACGGATGTCATATTTATTGCTGAATACCTTCTCGTTTTGGCGCAACTGTCCAAAGTATAAACATTTCCTGAATCAAGAGATTTCGATTCTAATAAAAACAGTCTGCAAATTTTTTGGAAATAGTCCATAAAGATTACATGTATAGATGGTTTCCTCTCAACCAAAATTGTTAGATTTCAGTACAATATCGTAGCATTATTACATTTCTACTATAAATTATAGAAAAATGACCCCCTATCCTCGATATCCACCATTTATGACATATAACGGTACGTACATGGCCGGCTTTGTATAAATCATGATTTCGCTGGTTTCACATAATTTCTTAAAATGAGCTTCTATTCTTATTCAAAGTTCGATTTTTGGTTTGCATATTTAAACATTTTGACAAATATTATCATTTCAATATAATTATAGAGTGCTTATTTCTGCACAATTTTTGTATTGATAACATAACATATTTATGTACCTACATTATAACTGGGAAGTGGGAAAGACGTGACCGTTTTTTAAATATATTTCTTTAATTGTCCTATATATAACACCCAGAGCGTGACGCTTATACAAAAACCGATGAATTATTTACAATGCATAGTTTAATATAGCCTATGCATAAAATATAATATTATGTTCACCAGAGACGCTAAATCTTTTTTAATTTGGTAATCAGTAAAAATAACAACAAATCATATATTTTTTATTGACTGTCAAAGTTTAAATAATTTTGGACATTTCCGGCTAAGTTACTTTTTATTGTAATAAAATATGTTGACTTTAAGAATTCTTGTTACATTTTACGATATGAATTGTCTATAAATTCTTAATAAACTGTTATTATAGAAAAAGTAAGATCATAGTAGATTTTGATTCACATATTTTTTAATCATTTATAAAAAATTAGATATTTTTATTATATATTATGTTAAGATGATTATACTGTTTCACTTTATAAAAGTCATGTAAAGTCATGTAAAGTTATGTAAAGTCATGTCAATTCATTTTAGTGTTAATTATAGATATTTCAGCTTTTAAAATTAATTTCAAATTAATTTTAACAAATGATTTCCTGCTGACCCCGACACATCTCGGAGATCAGAAAAAACAACATCACTCCATTGTTGAGCTACACACCAAGTACTTCTACGTTTATTATTATTGTTATCCAATTAAAACAAACATTGGTTTGGTTTTATTAGTTTAAGAATAAAATGGTGTATTTAAGTATGTTAACATAATATCATAGTATAGTGTAATAACGTACAATGCTATATAATCAAATGAGTTTTTGTTGTAATACAATTATATATACATTTTGTACCAGATAATTGTAATGGTTTTTATTGTGAGAAAAAGTATATTTGGCGCATGATCATGTCACACAAAATAAGGTTACTTATACGGTAACCCCTTTTATATTTATAAAAATCTGGGCGACTGGCCAACCATCATAACAACCGTCCATGGTTAGATTAGACTTTTGACTCATTAATCAGCAAACTAAAATTAAACAATTTATCTGAGGCATGAAATGTGAAAACGATATTTTGACCATAAACAATAAAATACTGAAAACAATACTAAACAGTACTAAAAACAATATATAAACAAAATATAATCTACAAAGTATATAGAAGTGTTCATTATTTGAAAACGATAAATTGAATAATTCAGGTATATCGAACAACTTCTTCATATTTTTCTCATTTTATATATATCGGTTATTTTTGTTACTTTCTCTAATTTTGTTACTTTCTCTAATTTTTAATTAGTCGATCGTTGTTGGCAAAATATTAAACAAGTCTTTAACAAAACATTTTTATTAATACAGTAAAAATAGTAAATAAGTTATTTTTCCAAAATAGTGCAACAATTAACAGATTATTATTTTAACTCTTTTTATAATTGACCTTTTAAAAGAAATGAAATTGATATTGATATTTATATTTATGTTTTATTACAGAAGCATTAAAATTTTATAACTTTAAACATAAGTGGGTGAATTGTCGTATAACAGAAGAGACTATATTAGTTTGTTAAAATAATTAAATTATTTTAATTAGAACCAATTGAATTTCTTTATATAAAAGATATCTGAGGGAGTCACCTTAAAATAAATTAATTGATCATTGGATATATAATTACGTATACATTCAGAATTTATATTGTGAAGACCTAATTTTTTTATATATTAAAATAAATACAAAATTACAATATAAAATCATTATTTATATAAAAAAAATTAGATTGATTTAAAACACGCATTTATAAAATTTATTTGTAAAGTAAAAAATGTATGAAATAGTTTTAGCTCATATTACTTACGTAAACCTGTTTTTATTAAATTGAAATAACTTATTCATAGTATTGGCCATTATATGGATAAACTGTGTTCTTTCTGCCTTTAAATTCTATACTATACATACATTAAAATAGATATATAATGTTATCAAAATTATTTTTCGGCAAAGTTTTTTATAAAATATATTATGACTAATTTTTGCATTGTTTTATATTATCCTATAAAATAAACATCTATGTTTTTATACTATACTTTTGTAGATATCTATATTAGTAATATAATAGTTTTTATTGATATATTGTTATCTATATTTATCGCTTATAAAACGACGGGGCAACCTCTGAAAAATAGGTAATTCTAAATTGATTTGTGTCAATATAAAAGCTAAAAATATCTATATAAAATAAAATTATATATTTTTAAGAATGCAGTTCGAAATACATTTATATTTAAAGTTCAAGATAGTAAAAACGGTATATTTTTGCATGATAAAACATGTTGAATAATAAATAATAAAACGTGCTATATATTATCCAAAATTAATTTCTTTTTAACAAATTCTTAACGATTGGAGATTTTAAAGACAAATTAAATCCAATAGGGAAAAGGTTGCATGTTTTTCCATAATTTAAATAATTCGTTATTTTTCCGGTTAGAAATACTTGAAACTAAACTTATTGCATTCCTTTGTAAATGAGTACTTTGATCATTTCTATGTAAAAGGAGGTAATAGCTTTGTGGTAGTTGGTCACCGTTTTATATACTTTTGTGAGATAATTGTTTCACTTTTGTGTATGATATTAACAGAAAATTTGGAATAAAAATGTCTACTTTTTATAAATTTGTTTACAATCTTTGTTAATATATTATTAATGTATGTGAGTATATGCATTATAGGTCTCTTAATTTTTTAGTTATCATTATTATTTTGTTTCAGAATGACTTTAACGTTTTTCTTTGACTCTCGGTTATTTAGATTTAGTTATAGATAACTTTTTTGTTTGTCAAATATGGAAATAGAAAAAATATGCAATGTGCAAACAAAAACCATATAATCTGATACAAATAAAATTTGACAAACTTAAAAGCCACGAAAAAAATTGCGTGAACGTATAAACTTGTGCGTAATAATATACAAAGTATTTTCATTTGCAAAAGAATGTGCCGCATGTTTGGGTAACTTTCGCCAAACATAAATATGTGGCCTATACTGCGGCTTTAAAATACGATATCAATTTTATTTTGTTCTTTGTTTTTTAAGGTTAATTTCTGGTCACATTTCTAGTAAGTGCAAGTTGGTACACTCATTGTAGACACTGTGCAATCAGAGTTCTATTTGTTAATCTAAGTTCCATCTATCGTGCATCTATAGTTTTTTCTCCGTTCTTATTTCTACCTTTTAGTTTTCGGTATCATAGCTTTTTTTATTTTCAGTAATTTTAACAATATTTTGTCAAGAATCGAAATTATGGCCAATATATTTCCATTTCATATGTTCCTATATCTTAATAAGATATTGAATTATTTTTTTTTAAATTCGGAAAAGCTTCGAATTTCATGGTAAAAACTGTGTTTTTAAAAGTAAAAATTTACAAGGATCTTGCAATATACTGCAATTACAGAGAAAAACATATTTATTAAAACATTACGAAACAACGAAATATTTACGAATTCCGCTATGTTTATTATTGCATTCAATTACAATTCTGCGGATTGAGTTTCCACAACTCTTACCTTTCATATAATCATATTTATCTGACAGATAGTATAGGCACGTCATTAAATATATCTAACATTTCCGCAGAATGACATTCTGCTGATTAAATTACACTATAAAAATAATTTTTCGTTCTAACTTTATATTATTATTCAATAATTATAAATTTTATACCTTGTACAAAATGTAGAAAACTTGTTTGCAATCTAGAAAATGAGTTTCGGAAATATAGAATATACATTTCTTAGCACCATGTAAAAACTATTAGTAAAATTATTACCAAAGGTGACATCCGTTTTTGATTTTTCAAAGAATAACACATGTTTATTTTATATTATTTATTTTAGGTAGTATATTAAGGTCAATTAGATGCTGTAGAAGTAGCTGTGAACTATTTTGAATATGTTTTGTTAATAAATCGATTTTTAGTTGATATTGAAAAAACATAATAAATTGTTTGGGAACATCTCTTTTCTGAATAAATGTATCGCTTTAATTTAGTTGTCAAATATAAGCCTTTGAAAACAAAAGAAAAACCACAATAAAATTTAAAGTTTATTATAAAATATCCAAGCTTTCACCTTTCATCAAGAAGGCATAATCATGGATATATTGTAACAAACCTTAAATTTCATTGTGGCTTTTCTTTTGCATTCCACCCAGTGACCATTACTTGTCTTTATTTATCATCAAGCCTTTGAAAAGTTTTAAACCAAAATAATTTCTAAAGAAATGTTTCAGTTTTGTTTGTACTTTTATGTACTGTTTGTATAGACAAAAAACTTTTGTTTTTATTTGACATGATAAAAGTTTTATAACCAATTGTAACACCCCCCAATAAAACAAAAATAATATAACCCCTAAGCATACTAAATCAAAATTAATCTATATTTCTAGAAATTTAAACTTTTTTACCAATAAATTATTTGTCTAATTAAACTAAGTCATTCTCAGTCAATTTTTTGTATTACAAATAAATCTTTCAGAGATTCTATTAGATCTAGTATTGTTTTTAGCAATTCTCCAACAATTACAACAATAGTATTAAATTGACAAAATACAGACGTTTCTGAGATGGGCTTCGTGTTGCATGCTCTATTATGAAAATGAAAGTTAAAAGGTCAAAGTACCTTCTGTGCGACCTCAAAGTAGCCTATCGACAACTTTCCCATGAGAAGAATGACATTTACAAATAATGTTGATTAAATTGAAATGATTAGTATTCAATAGCAGCTAGGTAGACAGGCAAGTAAGTGTAGCATTATAGCACCGATTAACCCATTATATAATATATTAGGAAGTTCAATGTGTGGAAAATGATTTAATCTGGGTATCAAAATAATCAAAATAGTGCAAGTGACAAAGTGCGAAGCGATTGATATGAACGATTTTATTGAGATACATTTGATAAATAATGCAAATAATTTAATCCATAAATTGAACTTTAGTAAGTGTTGGAATGATGTTCGGTATCATTAGCACTTATTTTATCGAAAAAGTAAGATACGTAGCGAAATGAATCATCAATACTGAAGAGGATTTTTTACTAAAGGTTAATTTTTTTATTTCATTTCCTAAAACAGAATAAATCGTTCTAAATCATATCGCAAACTGATAATTAAAAAATGAGGAAAGACATGTAAAATAACTATTCCGAATAAATTATAATGTGACCACAAACTTTAGAGACAACTAATTAAATAAAAGTACAAATAATAATTCATTTATGTTTTATGGATAACAACTTTTAGTATAATAAACTTTGTGACGTTTATACCAAACCATAGGCGACATCAATACTTGCAAATATTCACACAAAACGTTACCCAAACTTTTTTTAACGATTCCGACGCGACTTGAATTAGAAAGGTTTAAAACTCAATCGATAATCCAATATTAGGCTAAATTAAGATCATTTTTTGTCAAATACAAAAGGATGTTATTCCTGTGAATGAGGATGTTATTCCTATTCCTGATTATGTAGCTTAAACAATACTTGTAGAAATTGTGTATTTGATACAATTTATATTTATTCACTTATTAACTTTCTATTTTTACCTCCTTAAATTGCTTCCAATAAAAATTTTACAACTATATAATATTCATCAGGCGTTTTGTATTTGCATTGAAATATATATTTCTAAATACATTTACCGTCTCATTTCATTTTTAATTTATTTATAAATGTATACAACAATAGACAAATATTATGTCGACACTAACGATCGATCACGTTGCGTATAAAAGTTTACAACTTAAAAATACAAAAGTTTGATATCTTATGAAATGATTTTAATCAACAACAGTGATAATTTTAAACATTATTTGTTGGTGTTTTTTTACAGCTTAAACGTTATAAAAATGTAACTAATTTTAAGCAACATATTGTCCGCTGATACATAATATAAATTTTCGATAAATATATAGGCATATTTGAATATACTTCAGTCGCGGAATGAGGAATTTTCGATAGTAGAGGCAGACGTATCAAAAAAGGCACAATTTAAAATAAAAAATATGTACCAAAATCCTTCTTTAATAATTTGTACTGCACTTATTTATGATTATTAACCTACAAAGTGTAAAAGGCATTCATTTTTATTATTTATCGCGTGATTTATTTATTTGCCTGAAGAACAATTTAAATAATACCAATATTCGGTATTGCATGGAATCATTGGCTTCATAATCGATAAAAATATAAAACAAAAAATTAGCATTCAAAACAATTTGCCTTTTTTTATAGACAACAATTGTGTTTTTGATTATATATAAATTATATATTTTCAATTATTATAAAGAATTAGATTATTTATTTTTGTTAAAATGTATTGACTTAAATATTTATTTTAGTAATATTGTAAAATTTAATTAATAAAATATAATTCTAAAATACAACTTTACTTGAAATTGAAAATAATTGCAATTTTAATATAGAAGAATTTTTTTTGTTACGCGTTAAAATTAATTATGCGAAAACCACGTAATTAAGAATTAAAATGTCAAAACCAAAACTTAAAATCGGAAAAACAGATAAATAAAACAATAATAAAATATGCAATAAGCTTATCTGAAATCCAGGATGAATATAAATAGTTAAACACAAAAAACACTTGTGCATCATAATTTGAAAATCGCTTTGTTTTATAAAACAAGATAAGAGAGTATCTTTTTACAGGATTTTAAATGTTGTAGATGCAATAAAAACTATAACCACATATTTCATTGTATATACAATATATATATATAGTGTTATAACCGATATAAAATGTCTAAATGAGCACTTTAACGCATAAGTTGATAATACGATGTCATTATTTCTAAAAAATACTGTCTATTAACAATCTTTTTACGAATGTTGTCTTTTATAATCTTTGACATTTCTTTCTTCTCTAGGAAACATTTGACTCGACAGCGCCAAAGTAGATAATTGTCTTTCACTTCTGATTGATACACGTTGTTGGAAAATCTGTAATTGCTCACTTGTTTCGTATTAGTATCGGATATTTTCGTCGTTTAGCCAAAATAACCGTTTTTTTAGTTATTACGGCATGACGTCATTCCTGACGTCTCCGTTTCTTTTGATAGCAACTGTACGAATTCTCCTTTAGAAATATTTCTCACTCAACAACGGGCATTTTTCTGTATTTCTCGAAACAGATTTTGAATATTTTTTGTACAATTAGAGTTTTTTTTTCTTATATTACGCTTTTCAAACAGCCTTTTCTCGATATTCTCCTAAAAATATTGAATTACCTTTCAGTTTCACTATATATATATTTTGTGGCTATCCCTATTTTAAAAAAAAATTTCTTCTCTGTTTTCTTAATGTCACTGAAATAGAATTGTTTCGATATGCCATATCTAAAACAAACAGATATAATAGGTTTTAATTAATTTATTTATTTATTTCAAAGTAGTCTTATACATTTCTTTAACAATAAATAAATATTAAATAGTTTATTGTACTTTAATATTTAATATTTAGTTTAATATTTTATTATTGAAACATAGACTGCAATTTTAATCATCGCATATAAAACGTTACACACATATAATTTTAAAAATTATCGATGGAACAAAAATTTGCAGCTTGTGCTAATTAGTATAAAGATTGACAATCATTATAATCTTTATTATGTTATTTTTTCAAATGATAAATTAAAATAAATTATTATATTAGTATAATCTTCCCAATAATGATAGAGCGTTATGTCTTTCTAAGGGGTCAAATTATTATTCGTTAATTCGTTAATCCATAATTCGTTAAAGAAAGATTTTATATAAAATTTATATTCCATTTTTATCCTGTTAAGTTTAAAAAGAAAACACCTATTTTTTTCTTTTTTTTTTGTATTAAATTGTCATAAAATCCATAATTGTTGTCCGAATGACAGGAAATTTAAAACACCGTTTCTTGTTCTTGATTTACGGCTTTAGTTACACAGGTGTTTATTCATTTTTATTTAAAATGAAAATATTGTATTGAAAACTAAAAAAATTTAACAGCGTGATTCACACAGAGACGTATCCTATCAGTTCCGCTACCCATTTAACAATATGTAACAAATAATGCTCCATGTAATTGTTGAGCTGTATTAAAAAAAATTATAAACGCTTTTAAAAAAATTATTTTTATCATTTTAATTTTTTTATGAAATTGTTATTTTGTTGATTATTTATTGTAACACCTTTCCGGCTAGTTTCAATTATAGTTTTTATATCCAATTTTTCAAAGTAAATATTTTTTGTGTTTACACCGATTTTTTATAAATTTGCAATCATTTAAAAAAACGTTACCTTAAAAATAAAACGATTAACATTTAAAAATAAATAAAATTAGCCAATAATGACAATTTTGGCAGGTTAATGTTACAATATGGAATGTAATAATTTATTAAAAATTAGCATTAAAATAGTGACTATTATAATTTTTACCTTTCACAATAATTTGTAAAAATAATTTTTGATTCATTAATGGAAAATATTTCAAAGTTACACATTCAACCCATTCCCTCCTGCCTCTTCCGTTAAAGTAATAAACACAAAGCAGATGAATTTATATTGATAAACATTTATAATATAAACCGAATTCATTAATTTATAATGTTAGTATAGTCTGTTTTAAAGTTATTAAAAGTAATGTCAAAATATAACATTTCAAAACTATCCTATTTAAAACCTACAAAAATTATTTATAAAATATTTTGTTATTGTGTTTAATGTGAAGGGTTGTTTCTGAGTCCAGTGGTAACGTGTGTTGTTTATGCACATTGTTGTCATCCGCTAGGGGATTATAAAGTTTAATGTATCAATAGGCAAACATTAAGATTACAATTTAGTGGTGAAAGCAGAAGACCTCGTAGTTGTCAGCTTTGTGTTCCTCTCCTCCCCAAGGAAAATAGGCACATTTGTGGGATTGCTGTACCTTTCCAATACACATGTCCCCGTTGACCATACCTCTGGCGATATACAGGGGCTCGTTTCCCCTTTCCTGCCCTGCTGCAAGAGCTTTTTTGGGCACTTCTCCGTCACTGCAGCTCTCCCAGCTGGTTCTACAGATATATAAATTGAAAATTTATATTATTATGAAAAAAAGGAGAAGTTTTTATCTTATCAACGAATTCTATTCAACTGAACTTGCATAAACCAAATATTAAATAGTTTTGTCAATATTTATTGTATCTTGCGTTCAAATCAAATTCAGCAATAATTGTAGAAAGTAAAGCAGCTCAAAACAAACAAAACAAACAATCAAAACAAACCACGCGCGATCACTGTTGCGATCATTAATTTAAATTGAAATTTAACTTAAATTAAATTAAAATTAAAATTAAATTTAAATTTAAAATTAAAATTAAAATTAAAATTAAAATTAAAATTAAAATTAAAATTAAAATTAAAATTAAAATTAAAATTAAA
>JAUZND010035693.1:0-22025 GCA_034780555.1 Coelogynopora nodosa
TTTAAATATTTATCTAAAAAATAAAATGAAATACTACTTATAAGTAGTCAAAAATCGATTTTTAGTGATTAAAAAAATTTGAGCCGAGAGAATATTTTAAATTTAACATTTTTGGGAAGCTCTTGACTTATCTATCAACATAAAACAAAAATCTAAGATGGGTATTTTTTTTGTACATAAAGCTGCTTCCAGCACACCGTGAACTATCATGAATTAAAAAAAAATTAATTCAGTATTTTCCTGCATTGGTCAGTGTTTTTGTGTTTTGGATGACGTCACAGAGCTGATACTTGTCAAAGGATAATTACATTTTCATTGATAGAGGAAGCATTATATATGACGTGTATTATTTATATTTATTAATTATTAATTTCAACAACTTTTATATAATTTGATGGTAATATTTTACATACATAAGTTATTATAAAATTGAAAATATTAGGCTTATTTGAGGAACATGCGTAATACGTTTAACGTTGTAATTAATAGCGTAAATGTAACATAAAGTCTTACATCTTCTAGATAACATATTTTAACCTAAATGTTCATTTATCGCAAATTGTCAAATTTTTGATTGATGTCCTTGACCGACCTACGTCAATATCCTTAGACACACATGCAATTCTGATAAATAAATAAATGGACTTCTGACCTTAGACACTCTTAGAAGTGTAGGTGCGACTTTATACAGCTATGGTGATTATAATCCAATATTGGCGACATATACGTGTAAATATTAAAACTATATTACTTCCTTTGGTGAACCTTGTGTGTTAAATATTGCTATATAACGACGTTATCCTGGTAAACACTATATTATATTATAGTAGGTAATAATAATAGTAATGATATTATAGGAATATAGCTACCATTCTTAACGATTTCAAATATTATTGAAAAGAAAAATACCGACAATAGACTAATAAAAATGTTCATTAAACTTTTTATCAAACTAAAACGTTGCAGCCGTTGGAGTGATTTAGATTTTTTAATTTAACAAAATTTAAATAAATAAATAAAACAATGGTGATATTATATTATAAAAGATAACTTTGAATTTACAAAGTTACCATATGTGACATAAAAAAGCTAAACACCACAACATAATGAACAATTCATTATATTTTAAAAGTCTAAATGAAAACGAAACACTGAAAATTAATAATCACAATATGAAACGGTGGATAAAAAGACAATGCTATAAGAATAACTTTGAAAGCAGAACGTTAATTGTATTTCATAAGAAAATGAATTATTTTTTGAGTAAGATATAATCATTGCTAATATATGTTTATTCGAAGCAATCTATTGTATTTATCATTTGTAACAATTGTAAAAATGGGTAGACTTCTACATACTTTCCTAACTGA
This sequence comes from Coelogynopora nodosa, assembly GCA_034780555.1. Classification (NCBI taxonomy): domain Eukaryota; kingdom Metazoa; phylum Platyhelminthes; order Proseriata; family Coelogynoporidae; genus Coelogynopora; species Coelogynopora nodosa. The sequence continues at coordinate 1,371 of JAUZND010035693.1, forward strand.
ATAAATGTGTTCCTATTATCGTAAACTGTTGCGACTGTATAGGGTTAGTTAAATTTTTACTGTTTTAAATAACAAATATAAGACCATGGTAATATGATGGGGTTCTTTTTCAATCAAGCATTAGACATTTGAATAGTGCACTGCAATAGAATATAAAATATAAAAATGAAACAAGTTATAGAAGAGTACTTAAATGTTTATTGTCTTTCCCTAAAATGGAAAAAGTGAATTATTTAAAAATTTAAAAATGCTTCATACAACCTCTCGCGACAGACACTGTTTATTTATTAGTTTCTCTATACAAAAATATGAGCATTATTCTTATTACAAATGGAGGAACAGAACAAAAACGATACTATAAACAAACGGTTGGTAAACTCCTCTTCAGATCGTACCGGGAGCCTCTATCCGGCAGCCCCTGCACTCGGTGAGCAGCAATCCCGGCGGGACCAGTAGCGCCATCTATCGGACCACCTCGGGAGGGTTGATTACCCGCCTACACGAGGGGGTGACCGCTGCTGGGGGACACGTCTACACCGCCGGCTCGCTCTATCGGAGTGCGCAACAACTGCCGGCACAGATGATCGACCCGGTAAACCGAGACAATATATTTTCTAGAGTATCATAATAATTATGTATATTATAGGTGACTGTTTTCTTTATTTAGTTCGATTTCTGATAGCCTATTTAATTACTAGCCTAAGTGTTATGCAATTTATCTGTAATGGCTAAACATTCAGAAATATTTTTTTTATACATAAATACAAATAAATATAATGTTGGCATCTCATAGTATTAAAATGAGCATGCATTTTAAGACATACTCACCCTTCGTTGATCGAAATGTGAAAGATTTGTCCGGTGAAGGGACAGCGAGGTGTTGATATTATTTAATTAAATTGAAATTGGTAATTAAATTTTATTTGTTATTCCTTTTTCTATTTTATTCTCAATTAAAACCAAATTTAAAATATAACAGTTAATCTAAATGTAATAATAACAACAAAAAAAGTGTGTCATGTTTTTATGATTTACCAGCTGTTGGTGTCGATTATTATAGAGCATTTAATAACAACTCATTTGAAAAACATAAATGAATGTAATAATCCATTGTGTAAATAAATATTATATAATACTTTCATATTTTAGTATATTACTATAAAAAATTATTTCATTTGAATTTAAAATATCTACGGGAAGCCATCTAGAATCGAAAACATCATCAAAAACATTTGAAGGTGTAAATGCCTCTAAATTCCCGCTATTTTGTGACAGACTCCTTTTCGTTTCTGGCCACTGAAAAAATCTGCTTTAATAAATTGCAAACAATGCCATCCATATATACCATCCACCCAGCAAGATCGAGCTGTTGACTCAGCCAACTATTCCGAACAAACCCCCCTTAGAACCTCTGCCTGCGCAACAACATGCTACCCCAACAGCAGCACCAGCACCAGATCCACCAGCAGCCACCGCAGCACCAGCTGTTCACCGGTAGGAGTAGTCAACCCCATCAGCCGGCCATCACCGACGATCTCGTCTGCCTCGTCGACACCGACGACTCGATGCTGCTGATGCGAGAGGCGGGCCGTATGAGCCCCCCACCGCCGCCGGCCCCTGCCCTCCCCGAGCCGCCGCCCCCCTCGTCCTCCACCGGTGGCGGCGGGGGTATGGGTGGCTATCAGCGCTCCAACTCGGGCCATCACTTGGGCGGTGGTGGTGGAGGTGGAGGGGTTCAACAGCAGAAGTCTCAGTCGGTGTGGTCTTCAGTGGCGAGGAATGCGACGGCCTATCAGCTCCCCACGTCGAGGTAGGGGCTGACATGCACACCAACCATTTGTTGTTTTTATGTCATGATGTTAGATGAAACTATAATGTGGATAGATTGGCCATCTCAGTCTGTTTTGCAATTAATGCCGGTGTTCAATAAATGTTGCATTACCTCGGTGAAAATCAATAAAATAGATATCTAATTCAATATGCATATTGCGTTTAGTATAATGTTTATTTTGTGAAATTATGGATGATAATTATTTTGTTAAATGTACTAAATGTGCAGATGTTTGTCAAAATGTTTCTAAAACAAAGCTGCATTATTCTAGGTTCGAAAGTTTTATTATCATGTATACACTTTAGAATGTTATTAATGATTGCTCTGTTTAAAATCTAAATTTTAATAATAATGGATGCTTTTAAATGTCAATTGATGATGAATTGATAAAAAAAAAATTTGTCAGGTATTATAGCTACTTAATTTAAAACTAAAATTATTTAATATGTACAATTAGTAGCCCCTACTGTCCAAAATATATTCTTTTTACAAAAAATAATGTAATAAAGACTAATAAATAAAGTAATAAAGACTATTGTTGGATTTTCAGCGAGCAAATTGCATTTCAAATTGAATAATTAGTCCAATTGATTGGTCATAATCTATGCAGAAATTTGTTTATATTGTACTGTAGTTAATTTTGTCTATCATGTTATCTTATAGTTATTTATATGGTGTATTATATTTAGAACTAGATGTTTCTTATTATAAAAATGATTAATCATTTACCGATTAGTCTGTTTTTATTTGTGTTAGTTAGTGCTTCTACAACTTGTTACCATGAACTTACCATCTTCTTTGACTGATTATTGTGCTACTTTTAGAAGTGACATTTTAAATGCCATTTTATAAACATATTTATATTATGTCTACATTTGTAGGAATTTTAATGTAATTAACAAGATAACAGTATGAAATTCACTGATGTTAATGTTGACTGATCTGCACATTACACTATAATATATAATATAATGCCTCTTTTAGTCAATAGAGATGTTTTGTAAACTATGTCGGATATTGAGATTGATAGAGAAAAGAGGGTTCAAAAAGATGGATAAAAAACATACCTATTTTACTTTCCTTTTCAATATCTGCTTCACAGTTAACTTATAATTAAATAGTTGCATAATATCGTTATAAATTACTATCTGCTCTATTATTAATCTGCTATACACCCAAACTATATAGCTTACTATGCTAAGCTAGAATGTCACTTCTAAAGGTAAAGCCGACCCGACAGTACACTCCTCCTTCAGTTGTGAATGTACCACTCAACCCCACTGTCGGCCACCACTCCCAACCCTCAACCCAACCCAGCCCCGCCCAGCCCAGCTCCCAGTCTAAACCAGTCTAGCCTGTAGCCTAGCTGCACATGTGTTGTAACCACCGATGTTATGTTTACAGGTCACTCTCCAACTGACCACCTCTACCACACCACCACCACAACCACCACCACCACCACCACCACCACCACCATCATCATCATCATCACCATCACCATCACCACCTCCTTCGTTTCGTTCCACTCACACCACCCACCACCTCCTTGTTAACGAGCCACACTTGATCGGCTAGGTAAGGATGTCGTGTTCGCTTCCAGCTGCTATTTATCTCCTCTCCTCCCTCATTAACAGTCTCACCACCTCAACATGTCCTGCTTTTTTATTGATGACCGTTTAGTATTACTCCTCTCTCTCTCTCCCGCTTTTCTGTATTGCATAATTTTTACTAATTCTACCAAATATACACAGAACATGATAGACCAAATGGTATGGTAATATTCGGTAGTGATTTCTTTCAAATGTATTATTTTATTCCTAATAATATATCTATCTATAATATTTAATAAATTATCAAATATAATTAATTATTTTTTACAATCACAGCTCAGCGGTTTAATAAATTATTTTATTTTAATTTGATTCAGTATCATTATGGATAGAGAAATATAGAGAATATAGAAAATAGAGAATATAGAGAAATATAAAAAAAAGGTATTATTTAAATAAAAAATTATTAGGTTTTTGGTTGATTTTTTATTTATTAATCGCGAACATTTATTGGTAATTTATAACTTTAATTACAAATAGACTGTGGATAAATAAACTTATAAAATAAGTAATTTTATGATGTCTCATTTTTTTATTTATAACTGTTTTTACAATCATATCTGCATGACAAATCTAATTTCTGTTTTATTCATTCAAGTTGTAAATTAACATAATAATTCTAACATATTTCTAACATGTATGTTTTTAACAATTCAGATTCATAAACCGCTTTTTATATTTGATTAAAACGCGCTTGTTCATTTTGATTGCTTGCTATAACATTTTTAATACCCGTCTATCAGTGTAAAATGTTCACAAACAAATTAGAATTTTTTCGATGAATGTTTCAAACACTCTTATAATTGTTATGAGATCAGCAAATTATACGTTATTAACAGTTACAGTATTTATTTACTTCCGTTGCAAAGTACAAATTGTATGTAAATTTTACTTACTTTTGATTTAACCCATTATTGCCCGCATGTCGCATTTTCTACGTCCGGTGTCATTGATTGCTTTATTGCTGTATAGTCAGATAATATGTATCTATAAAACCACATCAGTGCAGTCCGTTAGTTTTAATGCATCGCACATTAGCCTGCAAAGACTACCCCTTAAATTTATTTGTGTTTCAGTGATCTCATGCGAACACCTGTATCACCCCGATTATTTTTGAAGCAATGAAACGGAAATGTTGCGAATAGTTTTGTTAATATTATACAAACATCTTCAGATAATACAGTATAACCAATAGTAATTAGACCTTTCAAACTCTATTTTCTCTACTCTACTTTCATTCTCTCTTTCTCTTATCTGTTTGATTACATTTTCTACTGAGATTTAATTGATGAATATTGTTTAAACATTTAATATTTATTACTGATATATTATCATTTCAGACTATAATATTACTGAAATAATAGTACATTCGGTTTTTATATTGTATTTGTTTTCTTTGTTATATTGTCTGAAGATGTCTGTATAAATTAGACAAAAATATTCGCGAAACATCTTTGTAATTCTTCATAATGTTTAGAAGTTACGTTATGTGTTATGTAAGTGTGTAAGAGAACTATACTTTACGAGGTCCACTAGGCTTTTGATATAGTAATTAATATTACCGTTTTTATTTGCATGAGGGTACGTTATATATAACATATATTATGGTACTATGGTAATTTATATTATTACTTTAAATATATTATATAATTTATAATAATATTAGCGTACCATATACTTTGTTTTGAATAATATTACCCCAACACCCCCAACATCAAGCTAATTTGATATAGTTAGCTATGTATTTGCTTACATTAATTCTTACAAATGTATTTGATTTCACCGCCTGCATAGCATATATAGCCAATCTTTAGTATCAACATTACATTCAACTGGCTTAATACTTACTACTATAGCTCTATAAAATATTGTCGGTAATTATATTATCAGCAATAGTATCCGCAATTAAATGTGTAGTACAGCTGACCTCATATAAAAATGGATCTAGAAAATTCTTAACCAGATAATGGAAAAACATGTCTGTCTAGTCATAGGTTAAATTAAATATAAAAATACAATGATACAAATATAAATTATAGGAGTAAAAATAACCCAATAGGTATGAATACTAGACGATTGGCGATTTTGATAAATAAATGTATCGACTAAGTGCTATTGAAGAAACATCTAATTTCCTAGTTGACATTATAAAACTTATTAGATTACACTTATGATCTCTATTAATAAATGTATTAACACATTGCATAACTAATTATCGTTTAATATGAAATAGCTAAAATCATAATCACTACTAAATCTTTTCATGAGGTCTTAATTGCTACAATTAACTAACTGAGAAATTAGTAGTAATTAGTGACGTTAGATTGTATCGAATTTTTACAAGCCAATTATTAACACTAAAATGTGAGAAAATCTGTTGTATAATTTCAGTAAAAAATTAATGTTTGAATTTCAAATGGTAAAAATGTACCCTAGAAAAAACTCACTTGATCCATCCAAAGAAGTAAATAAAATAAAATGGGCAAGATGGGTACACCTATATTAACACAAGATGTATCACAAAGGTCTGTAGGCCTATTCATATTAATATATGTTTTCTTTGTACCAATCTGAAATGTATGACATCTTAAAGTGCACATTTTAATATTTAACGGTCAATGAGTCGAATATTGCGTGTTTACGTAAGTGATTAGTGATCAATGGCTACTAACAGTTTAATTTTCGATAGAGACCGGTTTGTTTCCTAATCTCTATATATTAGGCGACTTTGTAATCGCTACAAAGTAGTTGAGGTATACCAGACATTGTATAATATAACATACTTTAAGATTCATATGTTGCACATAACGTTCTGAAAAAAGTTATAAAGATAAGTATCACAGTTTAATTTAAATTATCAATGTTCCTGTATGCTTCTCCAGTCACTCAATTCCCGAGCGGTTGTCCTCAGGCCTGATCAACCCGGTCGTGGTGAACAGCCTACCGCCCTCCTCGCTGGCACAGGTCCAAGTCCCCATGATGAAGCAGGCCGCCTACTATGACGCCACGCAACAGCCGCCACCGCCCCATACGCAGATCATCGGCTATCGCTACCCGGGCGGCGAGCCGGCCGTCTGGAACATCAGGGGGAATCAGCAACTCCCCCCAACCGGACTGGAAGGGTTGTCCACCATGCCGATGCAGCAGCAGCAGCAGCAGCAGCACCACACGCTCAATCACCAACTGCAGCAGCACCAGCATCATCAGCAGCTTCCGCCACATCTGCGGCGTCATCAACGACTGCCGACGATTGCCACCAGAATTCTCCACCCCTCCGGGGCACTCAGGCTGCACCAGACTCTCGGGCCGTCGGCGGCGACGGCCGCCGGTGGGGTCACGGTGAACAATATCGATCCGGATCAGCGCTCCTCCTACTACATTTCTGCTGTTTAGTGTTAAACGTTCTGGTTTTGATGAGGTTATTTTGATTGAGTAATTATTGCTAGCGGATACCATTTATGTAGTTGTTTGATTCGAGTTTCACTTCTAAATGGCTTTTTAATCAATGAAATAATTACAAAATACCAATTTATATATTTATATAATGAAAATATTTAATTGGTTGTAATAAAAGTAAAATGTCACTAATTCGTTACTTGCTATATTATAATATGATATAGTGGTGTATTATATTTTAACTAATAATAAAGACAGTGTACATCGACTACACAGCACTTTTTAAATTTTATTATAAGATGCATCGAATAAATAAATATTCCATAAAAAATTACGCACAAACAATTTTTAAAAAGAATGCAAGTTGTAAACTCTACCACCAAACTTTTTAAGTGTACTCATTCTTTTGCCCAAACCCAATTTGTCTTTCGGACTTTCAGGCGCAACAGCTGTACCATGTAATTTTGACTATTTATATATTTAGTATGATTAATCCTCATTTTTCTACAAACTCAGTCTTGGGAAATGTAATCATCAAATAAAAGACTCTAAGTCATTTTCTTGTAGCCACCTAGAAAATATCCCAAAACAATATGAATCTTGTGAAGTGATAATAGACGAGTTTCATATGATTTACACATATTTCAATTTATGCAGAATTATTGTTTTATCTATCTGTTCACAGATGTACTTATTGAGATAAATTCAAGATAACTTCAGTCAAAAGTGTTATGCATGGTCACAAACCTATTGATTAATGCAGAAGTACTTTTTCTCATTCTCTTCGTTTTCATTTCCTCAAATACAGGATGCTGTGCATCAAGAATTTTACTATCTTTTACTATTTATCTATAATTATATTATGCATACATAAGTTTACTATTTTAGTACACACGGACCTACACTCCAATCGAAATGCAATGTGATATAGTAATGTGGCGTAGAATATCGATAACAGAACTCGTTCTCTTTCCTTTTTTCAATTTGGTGCTGAAATCATAATGTACTTTTTAGAAGTATTGAAACATTATTCTTACTGGCACTCCTTCACTTGTACCGCAGGGTCAGGCCAATATTTCCATTGGCACACCAATATTTACTCGTATGTTTTATATGTTCTGCGTCATACACTATTGTTAATCTTAATAACTTGTTTGCAATGTATCTCAAATTTGGAGGTTGGTATAAAAGTCGGATCGCATACATTTTTGCCTAGTCACTTTCAGTGGGCTGCTACAAAAGTTGTATCCACACGTATCGGTGGTAAATTGTCATTGTACTGTCTGTATATAGGCCAATATTATCAAATATAGTCACTTCGTTACAAAATGAAGCATGTTTGGCTTCATTTATAAATTTTAATATTTAACAGGTCTTTTCTTGCATTGCCGGATCAATGGGTCTGTGCGTATTCATGATTAATCCATTTTCCTGTTTAATCTATATTTAATCGGTCATATTCTATTTATTATTCTGAGTTTATATTTATTTGAAATTATTGTCACTATTACATATTTTATACTAACACAATTCTACTACAATTCTGATTTTATAATATTTTGTTAACGACCATATAATTCTAAAAACAATATGTTTGAATTAATTCAAAAAGAAAAGTCTATATATATTAGCATTTATATTTCTAGTGTATAATCATGTTTCATTAAAAAGCTTACAATACTCAACTAAGCTAATAATCTGTAAAATATCCACTATTTAATTGTCTTTTATTTCAATAATAATTATATAATTTAATTATTCATGATTTAAATAATTATTTAATTTAATGAAGTAACCTTTGTGAATTGATTTTATTGAAGTCGATTTTATATTAGATGTCTGTTCAGTTTTCGCAACATTTTTAGTTAGAATATATAATTAATATAACGCATTCATTTTCGTTACATTTTATGATAATAAATTAGCTAAAAATAATAAGTGTCAATATATTTGTTATTACAGCAGAAACAAGTGTTCATGAACTTTTTAAAGTCACTTGTTAATTTTTTTCATGTTTTTGCAACATTTCTATAAATATATTTCCTATTATTTGTATCTCTATGATTCCTCAACAAATGTTACTGTGAAATGGGATAACCTATTAGCCAAATCATGTACACAGCACCAATCTTGTATATTATTCTACCCTTCATAGATAGATACTACTTATAAATACATATATATATATATATCAAATATTCATATATACTATACATACTACGTACTTATTATACACATTTCCACACGAACGTATAATTATAACAAATTATTTTACTTGTAGGATAATTGATTCATACTATGCCTAATCCGCTTCCTTATTCTCTGTGACAAACTTACTTTTGTTATAAGAAATAAATTTTTAGATAATTTATTAACACTGTTTTCTTATTTGTAATATTTTAACAGTTAATTATTTTAGAAAAAGCGAATAAAGCACCTATAAGTTCATTTATAAATAAATAAGTTACTTATTATTTAATTTATGGATAAGTTCATTGTGTAAAAGGATAATTAAATTGTATTATATTATGTTTCAAGCATACGCTATACGGTATAAAATTAGTTTTTATTTGAACCCTAGAAGCACCTGGAAGCAACTAGAAGCACACTAGAAGCATCTAGAAGCACCCTGGAAGCAACTAGAAGCACCCTAGAAGCACTGAACATTCATCGTTAACTACTCAAACTCTGCTAAAGCTAAATATAGCCCTTTTTTAAATTCTTAAATTTGTTAAGTATGAGAAAACGTTTACTAAAACTATTATGATGCCATTATTGATCAAGAAAAACTTTACTTTCCGTCAATCTAATGTATTATAATTAGCACCTCTTCGTCACTAAATAGACGGCTATCTAAACGTATGATTAGAAGACTTGCTAAATGTTGGTGTTTGGCCAGTAAATTAATTAGGTGTTACTAATTAGTAAACTTAGAAAACAATAGTACAAAGCTGAAAATGTGCATGTAACATCAATATATTATTATAATATATATTAACATATATATTATTCGCTATAAATTAGATGCATAGATCATAATATTTTCTAAGTAGATTTGAATATTAGTTCCTATACCAAGGCAGGATCCAAGACCCTTGTATATTTGGCAGAGCTCCGCCCCTCTAACAATCCTGGATCCGGCCCTGTAAACCCCTATTTTAGTTACAAAATTAGTTAAATAAGCAAATTGAACTATTATTTAAATGTCTTTGGAAAGAAAACATTGTTATATCTTACTCTAGTTCAGGGACCGCGGAACCATTTTAAAAGTGGAGGGGCTGAAGCGAAAAGGGTGTCAAAGTAAAAGATGACAAAATAATACAGAATAGGTTATTTATGGTTTATTCCCTAATTAAGGGGCTTCACAATTTTTGCTCAATAAAAGCCCCTCTCCCTGGTCCCTGCAGTTTAGCTTATAACATAGAAAACACATGATCAAATTTATATGTATATTATATTGTATTCAAAAATATGTTTAAATTGTTTATTTTCCTAAAAATGTGTATTTTCACAATTTTTTTGTAAAAACCATATAGACATTTTTCCTATTTAATATGTAAAATTACTAAATAAGCCATAACTTTTTTTTCCAATAGGAATTTTAGAGGATTTTTGATATTTTATTCCTGTCCATTTACTGATGTTTCATGCAAATTTTTAGCCTTTGTAGTTTTTTTTCTATTCTAGGCCATCTTTTGGGCTATTTCAACCGGACTATACTAACAATTAAATATTTTTTATTCTGTCAATTTCGATTGTGGTTTTGTTAGTTTTTTTAAACAAATAAAATTTTGGAATATTCATTTGTGATGTTACACTAATCACATTAATATGAAATACTTGCAAAATATAACAACAATACACACGATAACGTACTATAAGCACAGCTCAACATGCCAAGTATAATCTACGTTAATCTAAATAAATGTCATACATTATTATATGTACCCAACAAATATTTTTAAATCTATATGTATATGGATTAAACTGGACTATGCTATATCCAACAAAACTATAATTTATACTATATAAATTCACCCCCTCGAGGGTTCCTACCAATCCTGGATATCTCCTGGATAAAAAACTGTCTCCTAGATATTTTTCACAAAACTGCTTAATATACAACGATTTCTTACAATAGATGCAATTGATGAATTCCGTTCTGCTTTTAGCAAAATGAAAATAATTGATTTAAAACTTGGATCCACTAAGTTGAATTGATATTGACATTGAATTTAAAGTTAAGCAGACTATTCCTAAAATCCCCATCCAAGGGAAACGTTGAATTTTTCTTGAATTCTATTACATATAAAAAGAATTCTCCTGGATATTATTTCTGTTTTCTCCTGGATATTTTTCTCCAAAGCTGGTAGGAACCCTGCCCCCGCAAATTAATACTTGTATAATAGTCTCAAATTTATTATGCCCAAATATTTATAAAATATAGTCGGATAAATATTGAATAATATATTTTGTAAATTACTTTTATTCAAAAATGTAATACAAATACATACCAGAAATACATTTAATAAAAAACAAAAACTTAATTATATATCTTGACAATGAAATAAAGTATAATTTGGAAAAAAAGTTGCATCATTATAATTTTAAAAATAATGTATTTATAATTGTTATTTGTTATGACAATACAAGTAATTAATATAAACATCTTTGTTTAGAAATAGAAAATGTCCTGTTTTTAATAATACCTTCCTCATAATTAATTTTCTTATACATATTATGTTGTCATATAGACATGGTTATGCTTATAGTGCGTTTATTGCTATCTATTGTTAAGTTATCTATTTTTAAATATTACGTAAAAATAGATCACTAATGAACAAATTGTGATCAAATTTATTTGTATATATTAATACATTTTGACATATATTGAAAATAAGTAAGAAAATATTCAAACAATTTTATAATTAACTACAATATGCATCCAAATACTATGCAGCAACTAATATTAACTAGTTTTATTAGTAATATATAACTTGGTGAACGGTTCTAATTGGTTGGAATTGAATCATTCAACAATTACGTATGACATAAACATCAATTGTATAATAAAACTTAAAGCTTTTTTATTTATTGGTTTAGGTGTTATTAACTATACATTTGACACAATCTTGTTTATACAATTGTTTAATGAATTTCCTGTGAATTGAAATACTTTAATTTTATTTTAAGATTTTCTCAATTTTGCAATGTTTACATTTCATACCAAGATCGATATTTCAAGATAACAAGATAGGTAATTGGATACCATAAATAAGTCAGGAAATATATAGGAATTTAATCAATATTATTATGTTAATAGCTTAATATACATCATTTTGTTTTTTTACCAGTGTCTTTGTATTTATCTTGGTAAGAAATAAATCCAAGATATTTATAGTTTACCAGGATTTTACTAACAAATCTTTCAATATCTATTACGAAATCCATATATTTAAATTCACTGAATTTTCTAACAATTTTAGTTAAATAATTTTTTTAATGTATGAAATTACACACTTAGTCGTTAGCTAAGTGTACGTTGGCTAATTGTCCCGTATTCATTGTATCTGTACCTATAATTCTTAGCAACCAAAAAAGTCTTGAGCAACTTTTCTTGATCCGGATTCGACTTCCCTGGTTGCTATATTGGCCTTCCAATATCTGAAAATAATATTTCGATTTATATGTTAGTTTAATAAATTAATTCAAATCAAAAACAATTTATTCTGTGCTATTAGCTAACGTTTTTCTTTTCTATAGAATACGGCAAAGTAAAAGTAACCATATATATGTAATTTTTTAGTATACAATTTTGATATCATAATAAATATGCAACAAAATAGATAAATAAAGGACACGCTTTAAAAAGATGTCACTACAAAATAACTGCATACAAATTGTACTTTTTTTCTAGCTTAACTGTATTTATTCTTTTTTCTGGTAAATGTATGAGATTAATTTAGAACCGTCTATTTACTCTTAGTTAAGTATACGTTTAGTTGTTTCGTCTTATAGGAGCGGTTCATTTTACAGAGAATGGTTATATGTGTTTATATTTTTTTGAATATTTATTATTATGTCCTAAACCTTGCTTTCATAACAACATGTACAATGTATTATACAATGGCTATTAGTCAAACACCTTTTTAAAATAGCCTTTTTAACCAAATATATTTCCGCAGACATATCTATGATTACACAGAAGGTAGGCATTAAAATACGTCTACAGAACATACTAATAAAAATACGAATTATTATTCAAGAAATTGTAAAGTTATTCCGTTAAATGTGGTATATCTAGAATGAAATTTCTATTAACAGTCACTACGTTTTATTACACGTATATGAAGGATATACAAACAATTAATTATTTGAGGAGTTTGTAAAATAATTCCGTTAAACGCTGTATATATAGAGTAGGGATATTTTTATAAGTATTATAAATATGATATTATTATTAAAGTCTTGCAGAGCTACAAATGCCACTGAAAAAGCACGTTTCGAAATAAACCTACTGGATATAAACCTCTCGAAATAAACTCGAAAATGTACTAGAAATAATACCTAGTTGACTAGTCGATCTATGATTTATAATTGTGATACGATTACAATATATAGAGTAACACGGTATACAATGTTAAATAAGTGATTTGCACTGTATCAGTTGACACTAATTGTTGCAATGGGGTAACACAAATTAATCAAATAGTATTTTCATTCGTATCGTTATTAGACTAAACTATTTAGCACAAAAATCTACTTTACTGAAATATATTAAAATAAACAGAATTCCCTTATTTTAACCTTCACATTATTTTAATTAATTAAAATAACATTTATCTGACGTATTTTTTATAGGGGGATATTTTACATAAATTTAGCCTATATAGTGCGATACGAAATTGGAGTTACTGTTTAAGGCAACTATGTAATTCAAAGGGTCACGTACGAAACTAAATTTACTTTTTTTATTACTTTATTTAGAAAACCTACATTATTTAATTAAAACTTAAATATATATATATAATTATACGAAAATAAAAATATCCAAACATAAATAATATTATATAGTTATGGATAGTATGGTATCAAATAACAATAGAACAAATAATAATGAATATTGCCAATTTTGACTTGATAACTATATAACATACAACAGATATGATCAAATAATTAAACATTATTGGGAATTCGATGATATATATATATATATACTATATACTCACTCGTTGCCTTTGAAGAAATAAATATAAGTGCGATATGAAGAATAGGGAAAGTTTTCAGCTGCGGCTGACACATCCGTCGGCACACCTTTGAACATTTGATCGAGAGGTTTCTCATCACTAAATGTGAACTCCCAAGGATTGAATTTCGAAACGCTGTTGCCCTGAAACAATGGGGAAATAACAAATATATTATATCTAAATACAAAAGATGATTTATTTTAACAATATTGTATTTTATATTAGAAAGAAAGAGTGATCAAATTACACTTGTTAAGTAAAAGTATAAAAGATCCGAAGTCTTTTGTTTACGGCTATTTAGATTATTTATTAATATATACATATATGTTTGAGGCCTCAAAAAAAAACAGTAAAAACATACAAGTCGTATGCATAGGTACAATATATAGTGGCAAAAAAAATACAAAACAACCATACAGCCACATATTAGATTATGTAAACATAATTATATGTCCATGAATCCTATTTGTATGAAATATTTGTAAAGATGGAAGATAAGACTGACATATTGAGAAAATACTTGTAATAATGTTACTATACTTACTTTAAATAGTTCAATCAATATATATGTGTCTATTTATCCTATATACTAACTAACTTAAAAATTATATCTGTAAAATGGAGCTAACAAACCACCCATAAATTATGTAGATTTACTGCCATAATATTTCAAAGGTATTTGAAATAAAAAAAGTATTCATCACGAAATTTCAACGTGAATGTGGTATCATGGGTGTCATAAACACATAATAAAGATTATACAGTAGTTCAATATTTTCTATTCATAAAACGAAGGTTTGATATCAGCCTTATCTTATGTCACAATAGTGTGGTTAATTACCATATTGATTGAAACGACTGTAATGCCAGGTGAGAACAAGACAGCGATTGACATTATTTATTATACAATTAGAAAAAGTTTGCGTTAGCTGACCATTCGCTGCAAATTGCAGATAGCAAATACGTTTTGTAGGAGTAATACTTTTTTTAACTTCTGGAAATTCAATTTTGAGAAAATAATCATTTTGGAAGCAAAGAAGCAAGGCATATACATACATTTTATTTAGAAATATAGACTGAATAAATGAACTGGATTTTATTTTATTATGCTTCAGGCTTATTCTTGGACTTCGTGAAAGTAAACAACATAACAACAATTTTTTTATAAATGTAATAATAATATTAAAAAGTAACAATGATATTAAAAATTATATTACAATATTATTAGCCAATGTTTTAATCTCAACTAGAAGATATTTCAATCTTAATACAAAAATACAGATATTAAAATGTGTCAATTACAACAACTTATCTAATTGATTTTATTGTGGTTTCCTTATTAAACATTGTTATATCATTTAAGTATTTTACAGAAATGCATCTTTGCACTGCATTACTATTTTATTTTTTTAAATAAATTTTTTGTATGATTGTTAGTTATTATTAATTATATAACTTGAATATATATATATATCACAATGTTTTGTGAAATAAAATGCATTTGCATTTATTCATTCTATTCATTCATCACAAACATAATAAATTAATTTAATTGCGCGAATTATTTATAAAATACCTAATATTTTATTAATTATATTAATAAAATATGTATTATACAGTATTTGTTGATTGCTAAACGTAATAAATATTATATTATTAGAATATAAACGCAGCGAGAGTACGAAAATTAATGTAAAATATTGAACGTATCATCATTATCATTAATATCTATAAAATATTGTAGATTATTTAAATGTATTAAATACTAAGATAGTATATTTATTTACGAAACTTTTGTAAGAATAAGTTATATAAAAATACACTTACAGAAAATATAACATAGATCACATTATCTGAATCCACAAAAGCAGCGATTGCGGTTCCTTTTGTATTTTTAATAACTTGTCGATAATAACCAAACGGATCGTATCGATGAATGTCATCTCCTAAAGAAAGAAAGAATACAATATTATCAATTTTGAAAGGATAAACAGGCATTAGAAAAAAAAATTACTTCGTTTTTATTAATGAATACGGTACATAGATTGAACCTTTCTATGAGTAAATTTAGAGCTAAACGTTTATGAGTGTCATATGTTTATTTTTGTTATTGTTATTATCCCATTAGCGCCTGGTGTTGTTGTTATTAAATTGTTATAATATATATATTTATACTAAATTTATAACCTTAATCAATTTATATTACACAAGTTTATCACATTGCATTTTTTATATTAAATATTACCAAACAATTATTATCAAAACGATATAATACTCTATTAACCGTTTATTGGATTAATATTGAATATGAATAAGATATCTTTGACAGATATATCAATATTTTGATTTAATTAACTATGTTTTTTGTTAAGGAATTCATGTCCAAAGACTATCTCACAAATAGATTGACTATGTTTTGCAATTATTAAAAGATTTCAGAAATTATTCTATAAAAATGTTTTAATCAAAATATATGAATTGGTTTTCTGAGTCGTCGACTGTTACAAGTTACTATAGTATAACTTTGATCACAACACTTTTTAATGCAATACTTTTTACCACATTCTTGTAAAAAAATAATTCTCTAGCGTTTGTTTGTTACACTTTTTTGATGATGATAAATAAAGCGTTAGATAGGTTAAAAATGAATTAAAATATACTATACAATTGAAAAACTTTCAATTGAAGTCTCGTCAATTTCATTTACCTTTAAAGATATAGTAACTGCGTGAATCTCTGAACCAAACCATTGCATCTACACCAGGTTGGTCATATTCAAAAAGCCTGGTAAACTTTCGAGGATATCTTTTACTGAGATAATTATTTTCTAGATCAGTTCGAAATAGTTGATCCGTGTTGCCATGCGGTACAATTATGTAGAGGGCTCCATCTTTTCCTATAATTATCAAAAGAACAATATAACTTATTTTATTATTTTGAGTTATATATTATAATTTAATATAAACCTATCCAATTATGTACAATATACAATGTTATGTTATTCCGTATATTAACGTATTACGTTATTAACTAAACAGTTAAGCAATCTTAGTCTTATATAAGTCAATTACGAAAATGTAATTCAAATTTAATTTAAGTACAAAATAAGCTATATATAAAATATGTAAAAATAAAATCGAACCTTAAAATTATGTTTAATATTTTTACACTAATAATTTAGTATAATTCATTAAAAGTTTATGCTACCTACATTGTATATATATATATATATGATAAGGTAATGTTAAAAGTACATTCTGTTTAAGTTAATTAGTTACCATAATAAATACAACTAATACAAAATTTTAATATATTTGCTGTTTTATCAATATTATTAACATATTGACAGAAACGTTACAAGTATTGTATTAACCTATCAGATGATATATTGTTATCACAATATACAGAGATTCCATATATATTACACTTACCCATATATGCGGCACTTATATCAAATTGACTTCGGCAGTAATCAAACTTTCCCGGTCCAACTGTTGGTCGCACCCAAGGTTTTCGTGTTACCGGTTTTCTTGTTGGTGGCTTTACTGTAGTGGGGGGTGTTGGCTTTGGCGTTGTGGTAGCGACAGGTGTTGTTGCCTTTGGCGTTGTGGTAGCGACAGGTGTTGTTGCCTTTGGCGTTGTCGTAGCGACAGGTGTTGTTGGCTTTTGTGTTGTCGATGTCGTTGTTAGTAAAGTAGTCGTTTTTTTGTCAGAAGGATTTCCTAATGTAAAAATTATATATAAATATACGTCTTTAAAATGAAGATAATCATTATAGAAATTCATTTACATATAGTATGAATTTGCATGATCACTTGTGATCTTAATAATACATGTTTCTTTTTAATTATGAGATAAATAAAGTCAACTATTCATATATTATTAATAATGTTAAAATATCAGCCTATGATAAATTGTTTACAAAAATCTCTTTATATGAATTATATGACATACCATAAATACGTTGAATGGATTGAATGTCGTCATTTTGTAAAAGTTGGGCATTTTTTGGCACATATCCGGCGTAGTAGGGTGCCATAAGGGCAAGGTTATCGAAACTATGATCCAGTCCAAGAACATGACCAATTTCATGGGCTGCAACAATACGAAGATTGTAACCACTATCCGAACCTTCAGTGAAGTCTTCTTCTGTGTCAAAATGTATTCGACCGTCTTTCGGAAAAAACGCATGCCCTAATGTTCCATCTAAAAATATGTAAATAAACTATATAAAATAAGTTAATACGACGGATTAAAGTATTAAAGACTAGAATAATGAACGGCATATTATAACTTCAACCTTTTGTGAATTCTATATATAAAACTATAATTCAGTCGAACAGAATGAATCATAATATTTTATAAAATAATGTATTTATATGTTTTACCTAGTTTAATTATTTACATATATATGTTTTATTATTATATATATATATATTATTCAATAACTTTAAATCAATTTAAAAAAGTAAAATAAGAGTATTTTTTATTCATGAAAACAATAATTGCTTAATGATTATTTTTTTAAGAAAATAATATGTATTTTTAATTTGAATTACTGTAAAAAATGGTTGCATAATTATAATGTATTAAAATTATGTAACTTTTAAAAACTCCTAATTTTTTTTATTACTCGTATAAATTATTAAATAATTTGACGACATTATAACTGTTAAGTAAATTACGTAATATGGTTCCAATTGTTCCACTTTGTTATAATACATATAGGTGTTAATTTATCCTAACGCAATATTATGCAATATACAATTTATAATAATCCATATTTAATAAATATGACTACTAAATGAACAGATAATTTTTACACGAATATCTACTGTTAGTTAATTGTAACATAAATACACATATTGTACTTAAGACGACCTATTCTGTTTATAAAGTTTACCATTTGTAAATAAAATAATATGATGTTTGAAGTTTGAAAGAAGAATTTATTATAAACCACTGCAACATTTTATTAAACAAGGTTAAGTATCACACCATTTTAAACAATATAAGTCGTAAATGATGCTATTATTTAAATATTATTTTTTTGATAATTAAATTATAAGGCATATTTTAATTACAATCAAAATATATTATACATTATCACCTGGGCCATCAAAAGTATTGAGGTAGCCATCACCATGTTCTCCTTTCCTAAATTCAATAAAGATATCTTCCTTTTCGTCGTCAAATACTTCAATAAATTCCAAATGTGTTACTTCTGACCAATATACAAAGGCTGCTTTAAAGGCATCACTAAAACAAATTGAAATAGCAGTACATTTTAATAAAAATAGTAATACTTTCTAAACTTTCTGTTTTTGAATTTTTAGTATCGTATTAAAGAGATATATATATATATATCACGGCGATCCTGCATTATATAAAAGTTGATTTTTTTAATTTTTATCATATTCTATTATTAAAACCGCTTTTCATGCAAGAGTTGGAGGGTCATGCGCATCTGAATCTAACGCGAGAGATCCAAAATATATGAAACCATATGAACGAAGAATTTTACGATATAAAGTCGATTCTATTAGTATTTATATATACCTACATATACAAGATTCCTCTGCCTAATAAGAAAAAGCCCACAAAACAATTAATTTTAAAGTGAATTTATTAATGTCGAACATGTAAAACCGAAATTCGACATATTGTATTATTAAAACCATCTATACCTATATATATATATATATATATATATATATATATACCTATATATATATAGGTTAGACTGTCGGCTGACGCATTTTGGTAAACATCTATAATATCAATATAGAAGATACATGACATTATATAAAACATAGCACCTCAAAAAAATTTCAATTTCCTTTATTTGGATTTGAAACTTTCTCATAGGTTTATAGTTATTGGGATTTCCATGGCACGAAGAGTTTAGAATTTTCGATACAATTGGACTTATATAGGGCTGTTGATTGCACTAATAATGTTGGAATTTTGTCAGGGCTTGAGACTCTGATAACAGTACATCTTTTAAGGAGATGGGGTTAGTTTCATATGATAACAGCTCACTGTCCGAGAAAATCACTGTATGGAAGAAGTGGGTTGTATACAGTGTTGGAGCGTTGAGAGGACTTGGCTGCATTGATTTACAAGTAATTACTCGTGGTATTCTATTGAATTGAGTTATTACAAACTATAATATGGTGCCGTTTTTTTATTTCCGTTTGATTGTTATGCGCTAGATGATTTGCTGTTGTCGGAAGCTAACTGTATACTATAGATAGATAGATACGTTTTGTTCTCTTATTTGCATTGTGCGCATGAGCATATATTGCGTAAAACTAAGATTTTTGGATTTCAGTTATCACATCTATGGATTTTTCAAGCCACACTTTCAGAAGTTAACGTTTATCAGTATGAATATGTTTCTTGTTTATCCAATAGTATAGTGGCTACTTATGATGAATATTAATAGTTGTATATTTAGCAAAGTCATAAACCAGCGATACCCCGTATGGCGGACCAGAGGGTTCAGTGTGGAAATCTCTAAGATATACAATTTAAACGAGGTATACCTTGCAGACCTCGAGGTAAACCT
>JAUZND010035704.1:0-16627 GCA_034780555.1 Coelogynopora nodosa
TTCTCTCTCACTCACTCTCTCTCTCCTCTCTTTCTCTCTCTCTCCTCTCTCTCTCACTCTCTCTCTCTCTCTCTCCTCTCTTTCTCTCTCTCTCCTCTCTCTCACTCTCACTCTCTCTCTCACTCTCTCTCTATCTCACCCTCTCTCTCTCTCTCTCCCTCCCTCTCTATCTCTATGATGCTGACCAACAGTTGAGGAGGGACACTGCAATGCATTCATTCGAGGGCGCTTTCCTTTCCTTTACTAGAATACTGTTTCTGTGATTAACTAACTCTTTTTTAAATTGAATTTATTTCCAAATTATTAATGATATATTAATTATTCCTATCTTGGCAGGATAGTACCCTGCATTAATTTTATAATGTGTTATGTTTTATAAAGTTGTTTTTCTGAGATTCAACTTTAGTTTGTTAATTGGAATCTTTCAAATGACTTATTTAAACAGTGAGACGTCTAATTATAGACTTTGTAGTATTGTCAAGTACTCACTAAGAAAACATACAAATTAGAGTGACGATTGAAGTTTGTAATCAAGTTAAATATAAAAAACTCGTATGCAAATTAAAAAGATATGTTATATTTGAGGAAAAACTGTCCCTTCAGAAGAGAATTTGAAAATATAATATCATTTAACACTAAATTTAATTATGCGTGTTAATTATGCGTATTTAATTAACATATTATTGATTATTTAAAAATAATATTCATATGTTTTATGTTAATTGTTATATTATTTTCAGTTGCTACGTTTTTCCATATTTATAAAAACGAAGTGCTGATTACTGACTAAGACAATACATATTTTTTTAATCAAAACGAATAAGTAATTTAAAAGTAATAAGTAATTTAAATAAAATAAGGAACAACCAAAACATAAATAACATGTCGCATAGTACTTTTTATTTACTAAGTAATATACTCCATTGGTAGCTCGAAAAATAAATAAAACACTATAATAGTAAGCTACGATGCGTCTCTTGCTGTTAATCTTAGCTGAATTGCACCATAAATCAAAAAATGATAGCCCAAATGCGATGTGCAGTGTTCTTCAATATTGGGTCAATATTGTTTTTGAACTCTACTGTCTTCTGTTGTTCATCATGCATAGTCCTGATGACTGTTGGTTTCCCTGCTTTGCTTGCTGGCTGATCCCATTTATTTGTGAGGGAATATTTACTCAGTCGACGGACAAGCGAAACTCTCCATCCAGAACCCAGACGGGAGGGGAACAAGACTTGGAGATCGAGAGAGAGGTTACCGTGTGTCTGTTGCCATCGCTGCCTAGCAACAGTTTTGTTGATCCCAACTATTATTCTTGTTTATATACTTTACTACCATAAAACTGTGTTACTGGTTGTCAGACTTCAAAGTGTACTTTTCATGTGACGAGAAACGTGTTTTAATTATATTAATCGATTCATGTTACATTACTTTCACATCCGACTGTAATTATTTGATCTTGTTTATGACTATCGCTATTATTGCAGTTTTGTTTTCTTTTTGTTATTTTTTCTTGATTGTTTTTTTAACACATCTAATGATGCTCCATTCCAATTGTGTATATATATTTTATACATTCAGACCGAAATTCTGATTAGATGCTTTCTGAATTCTATTGCATGGTGTAGACCTAGCTAGACCCTTTAGACACTGATTACTATTGTTTATACTACCTTTTATCGGATTAATCAGCAGTGAATAATTATGTTTGTAATTATTACTCTTTTGTATTTGTTAATAAAAACAGGCAGATTTTCTATGGGCTATATTACTGATGGCACAATAATCGTGTAAATCTCAATATATTATGCGTATGGCTGATTGGAAATGTATTTTTATGATCCATATCTCTCTCTCTCGGCTCTTTACATAATAATGATCCATGTGTATTATTAATATCAGATTGCAAATATATTTATCTAGTGTCTATGAATTATAATATATGCTTTGTGTCACATAATCTATAACGCTTCCCTTTGTAATAGATGTTAGCTCTGCCTTTTAGTAAATTGAATTATTAAGTCAAAATCATCATGTAGCTGAAAACGTTTTTTGTAAATTTATTAATTTTACATTTTTTGGAAGAACTTATGAACGTCTACTTATTAGTCTTAATAGCTTGCAATCGTTAATTACAAAATCAGTACATAATATGCGCAACCGTAGGAAGAAAGCTAAATAATGGCTTCCAGATAAATCATCTTTTGTGTGAAATATTAGCCTACAACAACGCCAGATCAGATCATTCTCCGTGACATTCAGTCAAGTATGACTGCGAATGTTATTTATTATACCCTCTCATCTTACATAGGAGTGACTAGGGGCAGTAAGTCTCATTACACTATTCAACATCTCTCTCAACATGCACCTCACTCTATTGTTACCGTAACCAATCAGATTTCACCCACATGATGTTTTATTAATCTGCGATATTCAGAGATATTTCATTGGCGCCCACTGTGCGACCGGTCCTTTTTATACTGTCTACTACAGGCCTACTGTACACTACTGTACATTCCCATAAACGCACTGTCTGACGTCATACCTTTTCCTGTAGATACGTGAAAGTTACACTGAATTGTTTGCCCATGTTACGTACACTTTATAGCTTGTGTGGTCATAAATGATTCAGCCCCTATATTATACTCACAAAGGTGAAACTGTCCACTTCATGATTATTATCAGTGTATCATAATATTATATTATAGTAATTAAACATTACTTTCACACTAAGATGTTCCGCCTCCCACTAACTCTTAACAAATGACACAATAAACGTGTTGAACTTTGTTACATGACCAAAAATTTTATTAAATTTGTGCTTTCAATTATTCAAGAAAAATTTACTGTCATGTCTTTTGATTTTCTTTTCTGTTTTGATAATTATTTTTTATTGGTTTGGGATATTCGGGTAAATATATATTCATAAATATATTCATCATATATTCATAAATAAATATTCATAGTAAACCTTTAAGCACATGTTGTGTGTTTATATTACTAATAAATTTCCCAAAACATTAAAATGTTGATGGTCTTGTAATATTATTACTAATTTGATATTATATTGTTAATGTTTTCATTTGGTCAAATTTATAAACTTATCAAATAATAACTATTAAGTTATTATATTTAACTATAATAAGTAATCATTATTTAATTTGCTTACTAATTTTCTAATTCAGTATAGTTCGTAATTCTACTTATATGTTAATTATTCGATGCAAAAAATTATTATTCTATTGTATTAGATTGTACTCTCCTATATATTAACAATCATAGAAAGGATAAAAGCTATACTATCTATTTCTATGTTAATAATGCTTCGGAATGAGTCTCGTGAAGTGCACCGAAACATGCCCTAGTTAGAAAAAAGCAGAAATCTGCCTTGCTTCGAAAGTTAAGATTTATTCAAGTTTTAATGTTTCCATCAGATGAGGTCAAAAATTGTTTCAGAAATCGATTTTAGAATATACCTGACAAAACTTTTCGTTGCAATTTTGTGATTGTTACCAAGATAAAAATTAAATAAATATGACAAAGAAAAGTGTGTAATAAGCAAAACATTATACTCTAGTTTAGAATATCACCTATGGCAAAATATGATACATATTTTGTTTAACTAAATATATATGTAAGGTTTATGACATACAATGGACATAAGCTATCGGAGTGCACTGCCGGTCAATTATCTTTATTTTACAATAACATTATAGCTCCTATAGTTTCCGACATAATCAAAAGGGATAATATCATTATTGTAGTTTACCCTGAGGTAAAGGCGAACTCTAATTGTCGACTCGAATTCTATTTTGTCTGCAGGAATCGAGCTCGAATTTAATTTTTCCCAAAAAATCTAAATCTTATTCAACCATAAATGATTAAAATCAAATAAATCCAAACAAAATATTATTGTTAAGCAATAGAAGTATACGGGATACACCGTTTAATTGCAGTCATAAATGACTAGTTTTTTCAGCTGTTTCGTCTGCACACGTTTCTAATAAAAACGATAATATTTCATAAAGTTAATCGGCGGCTTTTAAAAATATTGATAATTAAAATATATATTTATTCTTGTTGACAAAAGAAATTGTATATTAAACATCAACAATGTTCAATAGCACGTTATTTGCAAAAATGAGCAGGAGATCAATATTCTGAATATGTACTTAGTTTTTCAAAATACATATATTATACGAATCTCATATAACAGACACATACTGTTACTATTCATTTACCATATAATGGATTATAAAAACAAATCGATGACGACATATTATCTTGAATATTATTTAAATAATACAATAGGTTGGCAACCGATTATTATAGTATTATGAATTAAATAAACATTTTACCTTGGGAATTTTTTTTTGGAAAACTTATGTATTCACGCGACCATCGATCCTGATTGGACAAGAATATTTGTTAATACATCTTTTGATATAGTTAATTTAAATAAATAGGTCAAGAGCCAACAATAAAAGATAATAAATTTAGTAAAATTTACTTAATAATAAACAATTATTAATAAAAGTTAATAATTATTTATAATAGTTAATAATTATTTGTAATAGTTAATAATTATTTATAATAGTTAATAATTATTTATAATAGTTAATAATTATTTATAATAGTTAATAATTATTTATAAAAGTTAATAGTTATTAATAATAATTGTAAGTAATGATTAAACTCATATGTATCTATATGATGGATAAAAATCACGACCTAGTTAAAATCTCTCTCTCTCTCTCAATAATCCATATCTATGGTGTTGACTATCAGATTATATATTGTGAATGTCAGCAAAATGTCAATACACATTTATTAATTATTTATATGATACTGTAGCTAATTTGAATGAAATATCGTACATATATAGTTATGTATTATCTCGATTAAAATTACCCTTACTTTGAAAAAGTTATCTTTATTCGTTTTAAATGAATATCTTGATATTTTTGTTAAGTAAAATGTTTTTGGGTAGTCATTACTATATATTAGAGTTTACTTAATATTAAATGTTTTGTTAATTAAAAAAACAGCCATAATACTTTTTATCAATAAATGTATAAAAAATAAATTAATCGGTTATATTATATAAATTATTGAGTTAAATGTAGTGTATTAATTAATACATTATATTATATAATAATTCAAAATTGACATTTTTTCATATTTGTTAGGAGTTTACATTTTTTATATTGACCTTTTTATGTTTAAATAAATCATTTGATTTATAGTTGACTTGGATATGTTCTATATTAAATTTTAAATTATCAGCTGTAGTCAATATTTTTTATCCGGGATAAAATTATTCTGTGAATACTGGTATTCTTAACAATCAATTTATTGAACTTGAATTTAAATAATTTCTAAAAATTTGTAAACTAATAAAATTTCATCAATATTAATTAGTTTATGTTTATATTTTAATACTTATTAGAACTATTATTTTTGTAAATGCATTGATATTAGTTGCTCCCTAAGTTTATTTTACTAATGAACAGTTAAACGACTTTAAAATAAATTAATAAATAGTTTTTTCTTTACGATAACATCAATAATTACGCGTAATAAATCCATTATTTGAGAAATAATAATTAAACTAATTTTATTCAAAATTATTGCTGCATATACTTATATAACTTGTATACATTTTTTATTTTATTTACCAAGTCAAGACAAGAGTCAAGCCCAAATTAAAATATGTGCAGAGTTACAAAATTAGTAAAATGTAAATGGGAAAATATCAGCACCATCCAAATGCATTATTTGATGAATGCTGCTACAACAGGCAGTTCCATTTTTAAACAAATATTTATTTTTTATAAATATTAAATGACAATTTTAAAATATTATTTTAATTTATTCTCATTATTATTATTAATAATAATACTATTATTAATTACACAATAATTTTTAACAAAATTAATAAATATTAATCAACTATGACTATGTATATATATATATATATCGAAGGAACAACTTTTACAGGCAAAATTATAAAAGAAATTGTTATTAGCAATGCCAATTATTAGTATTAGACATTAGTATTACAAATATTAATTGTTCAATATAATTACTTCTATATATATGTCTTTAGTATTGTATGTCTATACTATACATATATTAAACCTTAGCGGCCAAATCAGTGGCTGATTGAAAAGGCCAATTTATGGGATGATTTAATTGTTTTCTATTTTTTATTAAAACTACTACTAGGGCTAGGCTTATTAAGTTAAACAATTAATTCATCAAATAAATAGACCTTTTTTGTTTTAAATTGGCTCTAGATCATATGCATTAATTAAAATACAAGTAATAAATATATTATATTAAATTTTTACTTTTGCATCATTTGTCCACCATTATAATTATAATAAAATATAAAACTGTGAAATAAACGAAGTTAAACATTGAATTTATCAAATAAAATAGACCTTTTGAATCAACCACTGAATCGGCCACTAGATCATATACATTAATTAAAATACAGGTAATAAATATATTATAATTATATTAAATTATTACTTTTACATCATTTGTCCACCATATAATGTTATTATATATTAATAATATAATATAAAACAGTTAAATAAACAAAGTTAAACATTGAATTCATTAAATAAATAGACCTTTTGAATGGGCTGCTGAATCGTCCGCTAGATCATATACATTAATTAAAATACAAGTAATAAATATATTATATTAAATTATTACTTTTACATCATTTGTCTACCATATAATGTTATTATATATTAATAATATAATATAAAACAGTTAAATAAACAAAGTTAAACATTTAATTTATAAATTGAAATCTGTAAATATAATATGATAAAAAATTTTTCATATATAAATATAATATTAAATATTATTTCTAAAATGTATATCTGGCTGATTAGGTATATTTATCTGAATTAATTAATAAGACTTAATAATAAGGTTTAATAAATAATAGCAAAAAAAAAAGTCACCCATAAATTGGCCTTTTCAATCAATTTATATTAATTTTTTTCAATTAATTAATAAGCCTAGGTTTAATAAATAATAGAAAACAATGAAATCATCCCATAAATTGGCCTTTTCAATCAGCCCCTAAGGTTTAATATATCTATACTATATAGCTCTTAAAAGTAGCAAATGTATTATTGACTGCATTCAGTAGAGCTTCACAATAACAATATAAATAACAATATAACTTCACAAACTTTAAAACTAAAGTACCATTCAATAATATATTCTGTATTATCTTATTTATATTTATTTCAGTGGCTCTGTTCTTCTCAAATAATTTTGTTCTACAATTATATTAAAGAGAAGGAAATAAATACTTCACTTACATTACGGACTAGTATATCTGAGGGTGATTACTATATTATAAATATAAACTGAAAAATGTTACATCAAAAAAATATATCTGCCAAATATCATATAAATAGAAAGTTAAAACGATTTTTTAATTAACATAAATACTCACAGATAAGATAAGTCATATATATAATATATTAAATATATTAAATAAATTAATTAATATTTATATTATTGATCATTTTCAGCAAATCATTTTTTGTTTATATTCCAAAAAACATAATGTATAAACAATATTAAATACTAAAAATGATTAAATTGTAATTGTAAAAAAGACATTAATTTTTAATTATGGATTTCTAGTTATTGTTTAGTTAGCTAAAATGTTAATATTTCTGGTATTAGTATGATCTATATTATTCTATTCTGAAAGAATTAAAAAAGTTTTCATATACTAATTTTGTGATTATTATTACTACCTATAAACTTTTAAAAGAATTTTATAACATTAAACATAAAATAGAATAATTTCTAATTATAAAGGACATTATATTTATTTAAAAAAATTAAATATATATAATAAAATTGAGGTACCATATACAATAATTAATATTATAAATCTGTTGATAAAAAATGTATTCAAATTTTTAAGATTGTATATCATTTACTATTTTAGTATTATATAATTTTTTATACTAAATGATTTTATAATATATAACAAAATATAATTATTGTTAATTATAATAAAGAATATTTATTAATTAGTAAAAGCCTTACTATATAGACATAGTCTATAATATTATTAATTTAAATATTTTTATTATGATAATAATGGTAATGACTAATGTGATAATTTACTAATTGTTATCAATCAGTTACTCATAAATATGATTATTTGAATATTTCACAAATAATTTAAAGCTAAATATACTTTTACTTTCTTTACTTAAGAAAATTAGCTTATGCTTAATTATTGAATCAATTAGTCTATTTATTATATGCAGACTTTAAATCGGTATAATTGGAGACTCACATTTGGACTTAATTATGACAAGGAACCATGCAGTTTGACCAAGTGGTATATCATGTACACCCATATATAGTATCCATTTTCAGTTTAATTTACAAATATTTCTTGTATTAAAGAAGTATTCAATTTTATTATGACCTTACTTTAAGATTTCTAGATTTGTGAGAAATATAGGCATGTATGTCTATATAAAAAGCAAGTCTACTTACCATAATGGTTAATGTTCCCTTCATAATATTTTTTATTTTGATTATAACATAGTAAAATATATTTATTATAATATTATATATATAGCATCAACTCTAATTAATTAAATATCTACATATCAAGTAAAAATACCAGATTACTTTTAAGTGGTATTTCTAAGATCTATATTTAAAATTTGATAAAACCATTAATTAATTAGTACTTAAGTTCATAAATATTTAATGAAATATTATTCATCTTTTAACAGTTTTAAAAAAAATTTACTTAAATATTTTTTACTAACTCTACACATAATATTATTAGGGGAAGTCACTTAAAATGAAATTGGGTATTATAAATAGTATATGTATTAAATTTTCTAGGCTAGTGCTAACTCATATTACAGAATGCAGACTGACTTAGTGCACCATACTATCTTCCAATAATATTTAGCCCTGCTAACCTGGTGCTTAAAATTAATTTCAGTAAACAAATGCATTATAATATATATAAAAAACTTTTTAAACATTGTTTTACATTAATTTGCAAAATATAATTGAGCAATGTTTTTGTGTATAATTGTAAGATATGTAAGATAAAATATGTAATAAAAATATAATAGTGCCATAGCATGAAATACAACTTTCTTCAAAAGAGTTAAAAAAATAGTATACATTAATGTCATTCATTAATAATGAACATTTTAAAATATTTTAACTATTATAAAGAAATATTTATATCTAAACATAATATATTTTTTAATCAATATTTTCAAATATATGTATTTACATGACATGCTCACATCCAAATTGATTCATTTAATTGGTCTTTATTAAAAGTCAAGCAATATATTTCTCAAATAAAGTGTTGCAAAAATATCCTATAATAATAAAATACATTCATTAAATAGGATATAAAATTATTATAGCATATAAAACTGAAGTATTTATTATTATTAGTTAAATATAATTATAGCATAATAATTATAATACCCTTAATAATCTTAATACTATTCTTTACAAACACAGATTATTTTGTATGTATTTTAATTACAATAAAATATTAATTATGAATATATTATGAACAAAAATAATTAAATATTAAGATATAATATAATTATGTCCTACTAGTAAAAAATATCTGGTCTACATTAATATAGCCTGGTTGTCTAGATAATATTTATACAAACTATATATTATAAAGTGAACTTGTGAGAGTGCTCATTGTTCAGTTATACAGAGCCTGTATACAGATAAACACCCTAAAGTGAAACTGTGGGGTTACTGACACTCACAAATGCGAATTGGAGAATAGTTAGATGGGCCAAGAGCCGATTGATGAAGAGTGGGAAATAATAATTGTGCACCCTGGGCTTACTAGTCCTGACAATCTGTAATAGGCATTTAGACCTTCAGGTTAGTTAGTCTTATCACTGGCACTGATCTTAGTCTTAGCTTAGCATACATTCTGTAATATGGCTAAAAGAAATTTTAACATATTAATTACTGTCTTAAATAATCATAATTATGCATAATTGGCCGCAGCTCTCAAATAATTTTTGAATATATATAATTTAAAACCATCCTAATGCCTTATGTCATCCAGATATTATTGATTTGATGTATAAAAACATTTTATATTGTGCCAAATGTCATATCTGCAACAGACACGGAAGTACCTTATATATGGATACTGAAAGGTTAGTTTAAGGTATGAGATGCATTATCTCTAAAATATAAATTAATTAACTGGTTTTTTTTAGTATGGAGTATAAAAGGATGGAATTAAGAGTTCTGTTTTGAGTAAAATTATCTAATTGCCTTTAATATGTGTTACCGCAATCATGACATAGGCCTACATTTAATGTTATCATATTTTGATTCTAGGTTAGGAAGTTATTCAGTTGATTTTATTTTATATAATGTATTTCATTCAAGGTAGCATAAGTTGACAATATCCAATGAGTTAGAGATATGTAAGCAACATAGGTTGAAAGACTTGCAGAAGTGGAGAAGCTAATTGATAAATCTCTAACAAATTTATATAAAAGGTCCCATAATTCTGTAAGTTGGTAAATGGTGTTTGATTCCAGAATTTTATTGAAATGCTTATGTTTGAATAAACATATTGTAAATGTATTAAATTTCCTTTGAAATCTAAATAAAAATATCTGCATGTGAAGTATGTCATCGCTCGATGTTGCTATTATGTGAGATATTTATTCTGAAAATGTAACCAGTGCTTAAATTAGTTTTCATGATTATATTTATATGTGTATATATATTTATTTGATGATTACAGTTATGTTTCGTTGTCTTCAAGCTGCTACTCGCTTATATGGAGTTACAAATAGTTTAAAACTGTGTAAGTGAAATTTTTATAACTTTAGTGAACTATCTATAGTCTATTGATAATGGCATATATTGTCATCACGAATTATGTTGTCAGGTAAATTTATTGGTTGATTAAACTAAGCTTATTTTCAATTCTAGCACGTTTCGCGACTGTGGCATCAAATAGAGATTCGTCCATTCGCAGTTCCCTTGAACAAAGACAGCAGTCTCATGTTGGTGACGATAGTGGTGCAACAGTCACAGGCATCCGAGGACGGAATCAGGGCGGCGGCAAAGGACCGCGCAATTCGAGTGGGAAAATCTCCAACTCCAGTAATGGAGAGGGATCCAATATCGATCGTAGCCGAGGTGGAAGTGGTGGAGGATCAGTTTTCTGTCCGGAGTGTGGCAATCCGGTGGGACTCAATCGTCTTGCCCGAAGTAAGTGAGATTAAATCCAATCATTTATGTGGCTTTCTGAAATATATGAGTTGTAAATATGATACTTATTATATTTTAATAGTTTTATATTATAGACGAACATATTGAAATTATATAGTCATGTTCATACCGCGCAATATGAACACAAACTAATTTGAATGATTTCTAAATAATATTAAATTTAAATTCTTTGAAATTATTATTAAAAAAAAAATTCTATACATGTTATATACTTAAGTAAATACTTAGTAAAAGTATTCTAATCAGTTGAATCTACGATTAGGTACAGTTTAAAATATTTATCATAACAATATTTGCGGTTTGGATTTGCTAGATGTAAAAAACTGGATTAATATGGTTAATTTATTGATATTATTATTTCAATTATTATATTCATTACATATTGTGATTTGAATAAATAAACTACATAATATAATAATAATTTAGCCTGAAAATGTTTTTTTTTAAATGTTGTACAAGCGATCCTATTGAATACTAGTGTATCTTCTCCACAGAAAGCTTTTTTGTTATTAACAACATATTTATCTACTTGTATTAATTAAAATTGTTATCCTAAATAATTTCTGCTGCTCAGATTCATCAGACTATCAAAAATGCGACAACTGCAAAGTATTTTTTTTGATACTGCACGACGAATCCTATTCTCTGAGTAGAAAAGAACCAAAACAATCACAAGCGGCGGCCGAATATAATTTACCAACACCGCAAAAGGTACGAATCAGTGATGCCTAGGTTGGCATACTATTACATAACAGATTTATGTGATCTATTGTTGGACAGTTTACAACTTTCAATGCGAGATTTATAAATTAATTTTTAAATGGTTTAATAAATATGTGAATTATTAAAAATTTGTAATTAAATTTTCTGAAATAATTTTTTGGTGTTAAATTGTAAAACTATACCTATTTATTTTTTAGAAAATGACTATTACATTTTTTGTTAGAAAATATTATTTCACCAAGTTGAAGAAGAAGAAAAACAGTATACCTTAAATCCTTATCATTAGAACCATATTTCTGCAAAATATTCTTTGTTCGAAATTAGCCAATGAAATACTCCATCTGAGCTGTCCGCTATTGTTACACATCGCACTGCACCGCTCTATCCCCGCCGGGTGGGGGGGGGGGGGGGGGGGGGGGGGGGGGGGGGGGGGGGGGGGGGGGGGGGGGGCCCCCCCCCCCCCCCCCCCCCCCCCGTGTGTGTGTCCGGTGTCCACCGCGCACAGATCCATGAGTACCTCAACCGGTATGTGGTGGGCCAGCACGAAGCCAAGCGCATCCTCAGCGTGCAAGTCTACGCCCACTACAACCGTATTCTTCACAACTTTCGCCCCACGACCACTGCCGCGCAGAAAGACCAGTCGGTATCGGAACAGTCGTACACTGAGGGGTTCCCTTCCTCCACGACTGGGTACAGTGGTATCCCTTCTACACTCTTCGGCGACGTGGGTGAGATATATTTGTCTCTCTATTGCAAAGTCTCGGCTATAAGAGTTGTGCAAATCGGAAATAAATTTACATGTCTGGGGAAAAACTTTTGAAAAATTGGTATATTATGAAAAATGTCTTGCAATTTTCCCCTGTTATTTAAAAGTATTTTTCTCTATTTTTTAACTCATTTTTAATTTGGGATAAAAAAATGTTAAATGATATTATTCAAAGTTTTAAATGCTTCCGTTATCAGTTATGCAAGTTTTGTATGATTGTATACGTGATTAATAAGAATTTGAAGGGAAACATTTTTTAAATATTTATACATGTCATACATAGGCTATATAACATGCATAATATACGTCTCGATTCCCAATTAGGATTCCTTCATTTACATTTAGTTTTTTGGAATCTTGAAAATTGTAGAAAGCCTAGGTTATCTTTTAATCAAAATGGTTTATAGAATGTACAAAATGTGGGATTGAAATATACATTGAGCTTTGAGCTACGAAATTCTAGATACTAGAGAATTTAAACTATATTAATATTTTTCTAAAATGTATTTTTGCATATATTCATATATTTCATCTGTTAAGTTTATCAGCATTTTGTGGTTGCCACTGCATGTTTCATACCTCTGTCATTGTAAACATAGGTGGGTATTATCCGTCACCTAAAAGTTATCAAAACTCTAAGAAACGGAAAAATCGTACGTGCAAATGTTACAAATTATCCTGTTAATGTTTAATATAGTGTGAACTCTGTTTTGTTATTTATACTAACATGAATAATATTATAGATTAGACTAATATAAACATGAATACGTTTTGACGAGAGTGTGTTAAGGATGTAGATACCATATTAATGTATTGTTCAGTGAATGAATGTTATTGCTATTAGATCAAAGCAATGTCCAATCTTTTAATCCAATTGTTTGATTAAGAAACAGTATTAATCATGTAAAATATGTTATGGTTTGCTTAATAACATTTAGTTATCTTTCTATTTCGATACTATGTAAACTAAAATGTAGTTCACCTATTAAGCTGAATTTTAATTAGTCAGTGACTCCATATATCCAAAGTTCAAAGGAAAATGAAAGATTTATGAATTTAGGGTAAAGAATGTTTTTATGGTAAAAGCCAAAACTGTTAGAATTTGTTAATCAATTTAATTTTTCACCAATCAATGGCTATTATCAATAATATAACACACTAATGAACAGAATAAATTTTTGTGCAGAAATTTTATCGTTATCTTTAATGGATCACATTTAGTCTAGGTGATCCACTAATCATAACAATTAACATTTATCAATTTCGCAGTCCCTATACTAATTTATTATGTTTATTATTATATTATATTATTAGTAATAACATCAATTGTTGAAACTTTTGATCAGTGTAGAAATTCGATGAGTTTTAGGCTTTTATTATATATATTTTACAGTTTTTATAGTGTGCCAAATCCATGTATTTATATTTAATAATAAATAATTCACCATCGCAGTCAAATGAGAAAAGTTGAATACCTTTTAAACTTTTGTTAACTTTTCAATGTAACGTTGATTAACTTCCTAGGATTCGAATCAACATTTTATAAATAATTGTATTGCTATTTGTAAATTAAACAACATTTATTCATAAGAATATTTGAGTGATCTTTATTATTTTCCTTTTCATTGTGACCCGAAGGAAATAAATACAAAAGTGAGTTGCATATAGTTAACTGGAGTTGTTTTGGTTGACAGCTGGATTTGTTAATGAACTTATACATTTTCTTATTGATAATATATATTTAATGATAACATATTATCAGGTCATAACATTATACTGTACAAGTCTCCATATTTCTCTCCATTGTGATGATTAAAGAAAGCAGCTTACATCAGATACCACCGATGTCATCTGATACTCTATTTGACTCCGCCAACAAACCGCCTAACAAAGGCGTCCACATTCTTGAAGAATCCTTCAATCCTCCCCGGGGTAAATCCAGAGCTGCTCCTGATGCAGTGACCGAATCAAGTCCGTTTGACTCTAATGATAATGACGTCACTTTAGAGAAGAGTAACATCATTCTCTTGGGATCTACTGGATCAGGTATGATATTTTCATTGTTCAATTACTGCTCCTTTGACATTGATATTTTTATACAGTTTCAAAATATTCAGACTTTGTAAAACCTCCCTTTTTTCTTTCAGAATTATTCTGTTTTTGTATTATTTTTAATAAATTGGGTCAAATGCTGTCCGGTTTTGTTAGTACTACATTTTGTTATCATATAAATTACAAATAGATAATTTTTTTACATATTACAATATTCATTTTAATATAATTTATTTCATATCACCACTAAGTTTGGTATGTGCCCAGTCAATCACAAACCGTGTAAATATCACACGTCATTAAAAAAAATTAACTCTGCCAAAAAATTGTTTTAAGTACAATACTTTAAAAAGTTGAAAGTTGTAACTCACCATTTTTCATGATACTGTATTTAATTATTGAGTGCAA
The DNA here is from genome assembly GCA_034780555.1 of Coelogynopora nodosa. Classification (NCBI taxonomy): domain Eukaryota; kingdom Metazoa; phylum Platyhelminthes; order Proseriata; family Coelogynoporidae; genus Coelogynopora; species Coelogynopora nodosa. Next base: position 15,278 of record JAUZND010035704.1, read on the forward strand.
ACATAAAATCTATCTCGCTAAATAATTGGCCCCTTAAAATGTATAATTTTACATTCCCTTCACCATTCACTGTCCAATTAATTCTTGATCTCCCAAATGGATGGCACTGCTTCCGTGGTCACCTCACCCTTGACAACCCTGAACCCTCCTGTCCCTCCGTCGACGCGACAGGTAAGACCCTGCTCGCGCAGACCCTGGCCCAGTGCATCGATGTGCCCTTCGCCATCTGCGACTGCACCTCGCTCACACAGGCCGGCTACGTGGGCGAGGACATCGAGTCGGTGATCGGCAAGCTGCTGCAGAACTGCAACTTCGACGTGGAGCGGGCCCAGCGGGGCATCGTCTTCCTGGACGAGGTGGACAAGATCTGCAGTCGGACCGGGATGTACCACTCACTGCGGGATGTTGGTGGCGAGGGGGTGCAGCAGGTAGGTAGGGGAGGGCAGGGCAGCGCCTTGACGTGACGTGATGTAGCATAGGCGGTGATGCATACTACGGGGTTCTTGTGGTTCATTAGGGAAAACTGGACAAGTTTGGAGGATTTTGTATTAATTTGAAATAAAGTCATGGAATTTTTAAAATAGCTTTAAAAGATTAAAAGCACAATATGTATTTAAGAAATTTGTTCTAAATTATTCACATTTTTAAAAGTTTGTTGCTAAGCACAATCCAATCATTGTGGTTAAAAGAAAATAAACGATATCACTAGGGCCTATACACATTTGCATCCATTACAATTTTTAGTCTCAGTATTCAGACTGATGTTTTTCAAAAATAATATAATTTGAATTCATAATATATTTTTAAATAAAAATTGCTTAACTATTACATATTTTTTAAAAAGCTAATTTTGATTTCTAAGGTAAATGTGTTTTTTTACATATTTTACTATGCATTAAATTCTGATAGAAATATTCAGTATTAACCCTGTAGATAGTTCATCTGTATTTTCATGTGTTCAATTTACGTATTTATCAGTGTGTAATATAATGGATATTTTATAATACAACTTATTATAATATAATCCACGTATCATTAATCATGAATAAAACAGCCATACACCGCATTGCATAATGATAACATTGTAACCTGAAGCATGATCGTAGCTCTGATATCTTGGAGCTATTTTTATGGTTCTGTACACCTGCCCTCTTTTTAACTCAATCCACTGGTCAATTTATAAACTTATTGTGCGAAATACAGGATTTATTACGTTTTGTTAAATATAGTAGATCCTCTTGCATATCATCTCTTATGTATAGTGAGATATTTCGTTAAATATAGTAGATCCTCTTGCATATCATCTCTTATGTATAGTGAGATATTTCGTTAAATATAGTAGATCCTCTT
>JAUZND010035715.1:6982-22023 GCA_034780555.1 Coelogynopora nodosa
AACATAATTTGACACTTTCTATGGATATTGCTGATAATTAACATAATTTGACACTTTCTATGGATATTGCTGATAATTAACATAATTTGACACTTTCTATGGATATTGCTGATAATAAACCTAATTTGACACCGTCTATGGATATTGCTGATAATTAAAATAATGTAAAACAGTTTATATTCTTGAGAAACTTGGTAACTAATTAATTATAGCTTAGTAATCTACTATTGGCTTTAGTGTAACACTTATTTCAAATGAACTATTTTGTTACATTTTATGTAGATTGTATAAACAGTTGAAAACACTTGCAATGCTCGTAATTTCTCACAAACAATTAAAACATTCGTATAAAAAACTTCTGTCAGTGAAGCGCGGCAAATTGTATCTTGCTCAGTATTGTTATTAATTACTATTAATGCTCTTGACATTTTCACAGTGAATGTATAATTAAGGTTCTTGGTCTAACTTTGGTCTTCTGCCCTGTCATTCTTTCTTGGATTATGTTCTTGATGAACTCTTTGAAATACACCCTCGTTAGTAATTCCACATTTACATTTTCTTTTTCTTTTCCATTCTCCTTTATAAGCATGTTTCAAGTGCGTTTTGTAATGTCATAGTCCAAAGTCCTTTTAGGTTTATGTTGCTAAAATTGCAGTACTTTTTATACATATTTAAGTGTTCAAATATATATCTTAATAAATGTTATGTTTTTATTTATTACATATTTTAGATATATCTTTATAGTTGTGTTTATAATTATAATAGTATTACAGTATTATATATATATTACAGTAATAGTTAGTCATTTTATAGCTATCGCTATAAGTATATGGGATTTGTTTTTTTCTTATTTTAGGCTCGCTTTTTGTTTTATTTGTTTTTATCTGTTCTATTTTTTCTTCTATTTTTTATTTGTTTTGTGATGGTGTTAGGATTGGGATATAATTTGATAATTTATTATCACTTTATATGATATCAGTGACTATTGTTATGTTATATTATGTTAATTTTTTATGCAGGAGATAAGAGCTCATCTAACCACGATAAAGGCTGTTTTTGCTATCGAGGGCGATTGGCGGGATTACAATAGACCTTGCCTATATCGGAATAAATCCAAAACATACTATAAACGATATGGTAACTTTTTAACTTTGGTATTCACTGTAGGATGGATAGGCCTAGGCCTACTACTCTACTTGGCGTGTTTATGTGCATTATACCAGTTGCAAAACTAGTTAACAAAAGCAATTAGCATAATGAAGTTTAGTTTGCTTGTTACTTTTGATGGAATAACATTTAAATTCTATTGATCCATCAAAGAATTAGGGATAAAAGCGGAACGTCATTAAATAAAGAACCAGTCAGTAATTAACGTGTTTCTTCTTAAAGGTAGGGGCAAAGTGAACTAGATTATATTTAACACGACACTATATGTGGACGTTATCGTTACCTCGAAACTTAAAAAATAATAGTTAGATTTAAAAAAAATTTAAATCATTTTATAGAATATCATTTGTCCACAACTCCAATTTATAAAAAAGTTTAATTAATATTCTGCTTTTAATAATATGCTTAAACAAAACTGAAATAAACAAAACTAAATAATTTTTTGGCAAAAAATGTTAACATATTTAAATTGTGTATTTGACCAATATTATCAATAGATAAACGATATAAATATAACTTTATTTGGCAGATGTAATATGGCGAAGGTTTAGCATAGTAGAGTAATTTTAAAATTTTATAAAAATTTTATAAAAACTGAAACGTATAATTAATACAACTAATAAGCATAACTGTAGGTTACCGATTGTTTTTGTCTTTTATTTTATAATACGTCTTTGGTTTCGTTTGATTTTTCTATATATTATATATATAAATTGCAACTAAAACATCTATAGTAATATTTTTGTGATAATATATATTGTGTATAGTATATCGTATATTAAATACAATGTTTTATATATTTGTAGGCAGTTATTAACTCCCTTTTTTTAGATTATTTATTTCAATTATTGTAGAAAACGTATTTTAAATCGCGTGATATAGATAGCATAATAGTTTCCTTATAATTTTGTGCATCTAATTTATTAGTTTATGGTACAAAATTTATTATTTGCAGTCGACGTTTTACATTTTCTTCAATTATATTATTTGGTTTATATTAATACTAAATAATAGTTAAATCAATTCAACTATGTTCCAATAAATATTGATTAATATGATATATTCGTCGGAAATATTTCCGTATTTTCAAGTCAATTACGTAAAACTATTAGAAAATATGTAGAAACCTCTAAAATTTAATTATTAAAGTAAACTATTAAAATTTGATAATAGAACTTGATTAGTACAAAGTTTTATAAATCTTCTTTTACATAGACAACTGGTGAATATCAATTTGAAATGGATGTATATCCATATTATGTTTAGATAAAATCTATTATCGTAGGTCTATTTGTATCTAAATACAAAATTGATTATTACAGTTCATATAACACCACCATATTTATATAATTATTAGTGTTATTACACGTACATTAATGTTAATAATGTACATATTCATACACAAGTAAAACTTATATTAAAAATAATTATACGAATCTGGAATGAAAGACAGATAAATATAGAATGTCGTTCTAATACATAATTAGTGATATTCTACGTAGGAGCAAAGTGTCTCAAACTTACCTGTTAGCTGTTTTATTTACAATACAAACATATCTATTAAGATGGAGTAAAATAGAAATCATCATTCAGCTAAAAAGAAAATTGCACCTTTAAGCTATCATTATAAATGTAGGCCTATTATTACATAACATCACAGTCTCACTATATATAGCACCCTAAAATAGTTTTTTGAAGACGTGTTTGCATTTTTGAATACTTAGGAGGCTAGTTCTTTTATTATAGTTAAATATTGAAATACAAATTGACATTTAATTAAAAATATATTATTCTACACAAATGGATTGCTAAAGATAACTGCAGTTAGGAAGCTCTCCAGTCGTAAACAATATATAAATACTTTCAATCCTTTCATTTGTTATATTTAAAAAAAAATTTGGATTGTCCATTAGGCTCACTCCGCAGTTCAATTGTAATTTTGAGTTAATTCAAGTTTGAGCTTTATTGCACTCTTTAAAAATATAAGAATTCAGATACAAAATAAATGTTATAAATATTTTTTATTATCGTCTCTTTTTTTACTTTGTTGTATTCAAAACTCCAATCCAATTAATAATTAAATATATCGATTATAAAAATAAAATAATGAAATTCCCAGTGTATGCTATTCCAAAATTTTCATAAGTTGCAATCAATATTATAAATAAAACGTTGAAATAATTATTTATGGTTTATATATGGCTATGGGAGATCAATAAATATATATATTTCAAACTGTCTAATTAAACTTTATTTATGGTGGCCGAGAGGCGTCAACATATAACTACGTGTTTTTATCACTGAATTACTGGTTTTTTACTATATAAGTTACTTCTTTACTATATAAGTTACTTCTTTACTATATAAGTTGTTTCTTTACTATATAAGTTGTTTTTTTACTATATAAGTTACTTCTTTACTATATAAGTTGCTTTTTTACTATATAAGTTGCTTTTTTACTATATAAGTTGTTTCTTTACTATAAAAACACGTAGTTATATTTTGACACCTCTCGGCCACCATACCCCTGTACATAATAACAGTAGTTATTATAGTTACCTTTGCAGCACTGAAGGACTCGTCCTCTTTGCGAACACGAAGTTTAATAAGCCGCATTTCGTCCACCCGAGTTGGTTCCCGTTCATCCAAGTCGGTCTCCAGGACAACCAGGGTAGAAATTAGTTCACGTAAGCCCTCTATACGTGCCGTATCTTCATCTGGTTCTAATTTCTGAAGAAGATTTTACATTATGCGTTGAATATTTCAAATTTTATAATACAATTATTGAAAGTAATGATTACGAATATTGAAATTCTATTTATTATATTAGTATTGATTACGAAAGAAATATTCGAATGTAGGTATTTGTGGAATTGAGAACGAACTACAAAAAAATATTTACAAAATTGTGGATTTAATTTAGCGCGTTAACAGACCTACCAACCTAGCAGACCTACCAAAATTCCGGGGCATCATCCCCCATACCTTTATGGCGATGCGAGCAGACGAGCCTGTTACTCTGCGCAGAGCGCCGAAAATTTTCACTTTTTAAAACTTAGATTGCTTTAAAGACATCTATTACCATAATTGGTTTGTTCTTTGTAAATCAAGTGTTTTTATGCCGTGCTATTTAAAGTTTTATAGGTCTAGAGTCTAATAGGAAAATAATATTAAGAAAAAAAGAAAATGGTTTTGGATAAATGCAATAAATTATAATTGAATAAAATTTGTACAAAAAAGTTAATAATGAAAATGATGAAGTATAAGTTATATCGTTGAAATATATGAATTTATGACCTTAACTGATTAGCTTATATAATAACACGTCAAAATATTAAAAATCTTATGCGGTTATAAGATTGAACAACCTAATTAACTTATCTATATTTAATTAACGGACAATAAAATGTTCTATACATATATATACTAATTATTTTTTGAAAATTTATCACGTAAATAATTATTAACGAATAATTTATGCATTTAAGGTAAATATGTATTATTTAATAACAAGTATAACAATATATTGTATAACATAAGTATGTAAATTGTTAAAATGTACGTAATATAGGTATGTATGGCATTTATAGTTAGTTGGGAAAGAAATGTTAAATTTTCACTTTATTAGATATCCATAGAGAATAATTTCTTTTTAATAAAAATTACATGAAAATATTTGTGCATATAAAATATTTAATTCTGTGTTTACAATATTAAATAGTATAATTTGATTTTTAATAATAAATTGTAAATTTTGAATTACAATAAACACTCGCTAATTGTCCCCTGACAAAGTTGTATTAATTACGTGAATCACAAAATGTATTAATAAGGCAACAGTTTTAAATAATATAAAATCTGGCCATGAAAAATGGTATTAATTATTATCGAATGTATTAATTAGGCCGTGTATTAATTAACGAGTGTTTACTGTATTTACAATTAATATAATGTGACAATTAATTTTTAATATTTATTTTTTAAATCGATTTAGAAATTATAACAAAACTTTATGATTATTTGAAATGGTACTTTATATCTAATAAAGCAAACAATAGTGATTTTTTTGTGAATTTCACTGAAAAACAAAAATATGGACAGATGTTATTTAAAAAAAAATTATATCTAATTCCAGGACATTAGCCTATCTTTCCGGGACGTCCGGGACAGCCCCCCAATTCCGGGACTGTCCCGGAGCCTCCGGGACGGTTGGCAGGTCTGCCGGGTAATTAAACCACCAAATCATTATATATTAATGTTCAATTATGTTACAATTTATCGTACTATTCATGCATTGGTAATATAAATAATTGTCAAAAAGATTAGATTCACTTACATCGATTGAAATACACTTAGTTAGAAATGCAATAAATAATTATTTAAAAAAGTGATGACATTTTAAATCAGAAAATAAAGTATACTACCTTAGCGGCTCGTTTCCTCCTGTGCTTGGAGGCGTATGTCTCTTCTTCATTGGCCAGTTCTGCATGCAGCTCAGCCAATAGCACCACGAGATCGTGAAGGTTGTTCACAACTAATTCAAACTGGTTCGGTTCAGGAGCCTAGAGATGTGAAACCAAATCAACCTTTACTGGATTTCAGATATCAAAATATTCAGCTACAGTTTCACTAATATAATATGCAGAAGAGGGTGAAATCAATAAGGGAAATATGCATTAAAACAAGCTTAATAGCATAAATATAATAAATTAAATATACGAAATATAGCAGATATTTATGTGATGTGTTAGCTAGATTCGAAAACTCCAAGATTCGAAAATTAAATATTTAAAAAAAATAGGCAGACTTAAAAAAAGTGTTCAGTTCTGCGAAATGTTTGAATTATTGTCGATTAATACCCATGAGGTTATATATTGTTTGGTAAATAAGATATTCTAAAAATACATTAGCTATTTAATAATTCTATTATATATTTCAAAGCAGTGTGGTAACTTTATAAAAAATGCTTGTTGACAAATGGCTTTAGTTATAAAATATCAAGATACAGTTACCTCTAATTCCGGTTTCACTATTTTCTCCTCATGTTGATCTCCATTCGAGTCAGCGTCCATAACAACATTCTCTGATGTAAGGGAATCTTTCTCTGATGGCGTTACCATCGCCTCTTTCTTGCCTAGCAAAGTGTCTCCATTGCCAGAGTGCTTTTCATCCACTAATGCCAGTTTTGATTTAACATCTTCTGTGGGTGTTGTAGCAGTGTCATTATTTACAGGGCGGCAATATTCTGTTTTCACATCGATTAGTTTCATGGCAATGTCACCATCCGCGAATGACTCGGAATCATTTGCTATTTCAAGGTCATTTGATTGACCTAGTTGTTGAGGTTTCGTATGTGATGTGGATTCATGTTGATCTAAATTATTTGATCGTTTTTCCTCTTGATTATCTAGTTTGGGTGTTTCAAGGTCATTCGCATCTTTTGATATTGACTCAAGGTTATTTGGAACGTTTGTTGCAGATGCAAGATCATCCGACTTGGCTGCAGTAATTGCTCTATATTCATCTGGTTCGTGCGTAGACTTTTCAAGGTCAGGTAAATCTTTCGTCGATACTATACTGTCAATTTGATTATCAGAAGTTGATTCAATGTCCCTCGTTTCAAGGTCAATCGATGGATCAACAACCTCTATCTTTACAGGATTATCGTTCTTGTTGTGTTCCATCGTGTTTTCAGAAGTTTCCTTCAGCCGATCTTCGACCATCGGAGATGACGAATTATCGTCAACATTGATTGTAGACTCAAGGTCATTTGTCTGATTGGACTGTGCCTGGTCAAGGTCATTAACCAGACAGATGGTTGACCTACTTTCATCGCCGTCATCATCAGCGAACATTTTGCGCAGTGATGGCGCCAAATTGGAGTCCTCATTGTCAAGGCTACCAGCGGCAGGGGAATAGGCGGTTGTTGGGGTGTCGGATTGAGTGAGACTTCGACCTCCCCCCCGACCGCCCCTTTTACCACCACGACCGCGACGTCTCCCGCCTAAAGAGAGAGAGATAGAGAGAACGTCACAGGTACAAAGCATCACTATATCGACTGTAGAAGGGTTCATAATTGACATAATATTGCAATAATAAATTACATAACATAAACAAAACATGTTTGTAGTAAATCCAACTTACGCTGCGGTGGCTGCGACTTTGGTACACTCTGGACCGAAGACGCCGTCAACACATACTTCCTCGCCCGTCCCCGCATCCATAACGGCTTCCTATCCGGCTTCCCAGTGCCACCATATAGGATCAGTGATCGGGACATCTCCTCCACCACCATTCCTCCACCCCCACTCTCCTCCCCCTCTCCAGCAGCGGCAGTGTTGTCAGGACACTCGGTGCCCTGACTGTCGAGATAGTCCTGTATGCAGCGGCGGGAACGTCGGTAGAGACGAAGCGCCCCGGCGGGATCGAATCGGGGAAAGCGGAGATAGTCGAACCCGTTGTAGTGGCCGAGGCAGACCTCGCGGGTGTCCGTCCAGTCGACAACACGATCCATGCCCTGGCGCAGGTGTTCCTGTAGCCACTGTGAGGTTACGAGGACGAGTATCGTACTCTTTTATGCATACAAATTTTATATTAAAAACGTGGATTTTCTGAAATTCCGATTTCATCCAATCTTATGTTAATAAAAAAGAATATATTTATCCATTAAATTATGTGCAAATATGCAGACGCTATATACCATTTTTAACAATATTTATAACAAAAATAATGTAAAATATAGCAGTATTTGTCATGAAGTAAATTATACAAAAAATATATCTTCAAAAATTATATACTCTTATTATTATTATAAATACGCAATAGTTTAGCGTAAATATAACAAATCATTAAAGGTACGATATTTGAAAAAATTACATGAAACAAATTAAAACACACACTTCTGAATCTGATTCAGATATCATATATTATGTAACAGAGAAGGTGAGCGAAGTGTGAGTAAAACAATTTATATTTTAATATATAACATTATATTAAATAGTATTCAGAATAGTAGTCAGTTTTTCTAAAACATTCGAAATACTTTGAACACATTTACTTATGCCAGATATCTTGAAATTTTCCGAGAAAAGTGTAATAAACTTCTTGATGGTTTGTGAGATATAACTAAGTTGTTACTAACACGCCGTGGCCTATAGTAGATAACAGAATAATCCCATAATACTAGAGAGTAATCTACCATGTTTATAACGAGTTGGTTAATATTGTTTAAAGTATTAATATAAACATTCTATAGTCTGCAAAATACACACTTCTGTTATCAAAAATGTCGGAAAGTAGGAAAACGTTAAATCAAAATAAAAGAAAGAAAATTTATAACAAATTAACATATTAATGTAATTTTAATGATTATATAATCTTTAAAATATGTATATCATATTAAAGCATGTAATAATTAGTTGGCAACAATTACCACAGCATAGTCAATGAGCGCCTTGATCAAGTGGATTCTTTGGTACAGAGTGAGTTCGTGGAATGCAGCCCTCTCAAGAGGATTTGACTGACGACCAAGAACCTTGAAGAAGACTTCCTCAATGCCCAATTTGCGTGTTGCCTGAGGAGAGAAAATTGTGTTTATTTCATATTATATTCGCAAAATCATAAATAGAAAAATTAACATTAACTAAAATTTAAACAACACTGAAAGAAATACAGATACTTGTAAAAGATTAGCCGTGAATAACAATAATTATAAAATTTAATAAATATTTAAAATATACTTTACTTGGATGTTTCGATTGTAAGTCGTTAATACGTTATCAATTTTGTTATAACAAGCTATAAGATCAAATTTATTATATATTTTTTTTATTAAAATCATGATTTTATATGTTTATTATGCCTAATATTTGACAAAATAACCTTTCTAAAACTATCCATATTTTTATAATAATAGGTATCAAAAGAACTGTTTCTCATATTTTAATAAAATAAAGCCATGAACAGTTTACTAATAATTCACAAAAAGGGTGTCCACTAAATGATAGCATTTGTGCAAAAAGAAAACTATGAATTTCAAATTCTCATTCTCTTCAATTTAATCATTTGTATTTATCACCTTTTCCCCAAATTCCCAGTCATGTACACACTGTACACAAGTAGCATAAAAAAGTGAACAACTAAAACATACAGAACCGCTTCGACTACTCACCAGACTAGCATCCCCCTTACATCGCTCATGGAACACCCGGTACCAATGCGTAACCTTACGACGCAAAGCACGGTTCCACACTCCGTAGCCGGGCAGCGGGTGCTTGCCCAGAGCAGCCCGCTCCCTCCCATTGGCCAGAAGAGTGGCAGTTATGGCAGCCAATAGCCGGTTGCCACGTGGCGCCACCAAACCCGCCTCCAGTTCATCGACCCATAGACCGGTACCGCCCTCGATGATCTCGTCCAGGCGCAATGGATCCCGGGCTAGACAGAGTAGGTGGAACATCTCTGGGATCTGACAGGGCAGTTTGGAACACGGATCAACGTTAGGTGACACATAGTTCTATTGAAGACAACTTCGCAAATATGTAAATTGATATCGATTTCGTGATAATGAATTGAAAAGTATGTTTAAAACAAATAGTATGTTTCGTAACATGACTAAAATGGTAAAACCGAAGTTGCTTTGAATAACTTAAAAATCTCAATTCTCTTACTTTTGGCTTATTAAATAATTACTAACTTAAAAAAATCCTTTTTCCACGCATGAGTGAAGTTAGTACTTCCCACAATATATTTCCAAATGACCCCCATCAGTGCTTCTAGTTTTAATATTGATCTTAATGAAATTCGATAGTGACTCACCTCGGAACTGAACTGCAGCACATCTCTGTCCGTAGGTGACACCATCTTCTCCCACCAGATATCCCAGCCGTCTAACAGTCTCTGATCGTGGCGCCTTCGCTCCCACATCCTCAAACGGTCCACCAGCCTTCCCACCCGGTCCTCCACACTCAACGGTCCCCCTCCTTCATTCCCCTCAGTCGCCATGCCAACCACCTCAGTGACGGACGAAGTTGAGTTGACTTGTTCGAGTTCCTCGGCGATCGCTTTCATTGGAGTAGACTGGCGGGAGTCTCCGCTTACAAATACACGGCTGCATTGGCGTCGACGGGTGCCTGAAACAGGTCGTTTTGATTGTTTTAAACTAATGCTTATTACTTATATGAGCGCGACTAGTATAAAATTAACAAAATGGAATAAAATTTAAAAAAATTTTATCGTGAGAACAATTCGTAGTATACAGTCAGGGTTTGCGCAGCAGAATAAACTTTCAGGACATAAATATGTAATCCGGTGAAAATATTATATTATAATATTCAATACAGATACCATAATACGAACATCAAAGTTAGCCATGTTAGACAAAATATCTAAATATTTACATACAATAATTTAATTTTAAATTAACAATAATTTTAGCATGTATGTCATTTGAATACCAGCATTAATAATTAATCAGAATTAATGTCAATAGAATATTATATCTGCCACACATTAATATTATTTGCCGCATAGCATCTGTTAAATATTATGACTTAATTTAAGATTTTAAAACTTAATTTTATGACGTCCAGGATTAGTTGAACTCGATAAATGGTGTTTACAGATATAGATACTACGTATAATGATAAAAGTAGTAGAATAATATCAATGGGAAAACATAGCTAACTTATTATTATATAAATCAAATGATTCATTAGCTTGTCATCATTAAAGAGAGGTATCTTACCCGTGTCAATTATCTCCTCCTCTTTTGTTGTACTATCAAGGGTAGCCTGAATAGACGTTTTAGGACGGATATCACTACAAAAAGAAATCGACAAAAATAAAGATGTTATGAAGGTTTACACGGTTACAAACAACCACACACATTACCCGGTATAAATACGTTTAACTCAAAATGACATTAGAATATGGATAATGACGCCACTTACTAGGGGAGAACAACCAATTTCTGCTCAAACAAAGTTTCCAACTTTTCAGCCAGTTTACCCAGTTTTGAATTGACCCCATTGTACCGGTAACAGTTGAAAAGCATCAGTCGAAAATCACAAACAAACTCGCCAATGCTTTGGTAGACAGAATCTTCGAACTTTTCGTCCACTATAACAATGGGGTTCAGAATGAAATTACCTAACAAGCTACATAATACTATACAATTCTTCAATTTATAATATGTTATTATACAAAAAATACTATTTCGAAATATGAACAAAATGTATATAATAAAAGATAATAAGAGAAGATATAAGTTAGACAAAAAGCACTTTATAGTACAATAAATAATTAATTATAATATTGAAATATTTTGAAATTCGGTAAAACTTTTTCTTGATGATAAATACTAAATAAATTAAAATAATATATATTTATAGTAAAATAAGTAAATATATTTTTTTATAATATTCTTCTCTGGTCAAGTTTTAACAGTTATTGTTTTAAAATGCAAAGAATTGTAGGAACCCTGTCTTTCACATTAAAATTATGTTATCAATGTATTTTATATTAATATAAATTATTTTTATTATTAATTTAAGTCCATAATATACAAATTTCTATTCAATGTATTTACAATTCAAAATGGTAATTGATTTACCTCAAACATAATCAAATAAATTAAAACCTAAAAATATATATTATTTTTAACATAAATATTACACCAAGCCAATAAGATATACTAAGTACCCATTTCACTGACTCACTTTTCTCGAGCCATACAGGCTCCTTGATTAGTGCATAATAGTCATTGATCCCAAGGGCGTCCTCATCTACCTCCTCCATGAAGGGTGCATTAAGAGTTGAGTAAGATGAGGACATGAGGCTGTGCAGGATCTGATGACCCTGTGCCACTTCTTGATTGGGATAGGTGGTGCACATTGTTGGCTGGAGGAAATAAAAGAATGAATATCTGAGGTATTTTATTCAAACATGCTTCCAATGTGTAATTTTAAGACTATTAGAAGTAAACCTCTTAAAAATTGGCATTGTAAAAAACATATGTAAACATACAGATAATTAAGCATTCTTTTGTTTTTTAATTCCAATATTGAAGTCATTCTATTAATTTTTTTCAAAATCATATTTTAAAATACTAATTACATTGTAAAACAAACAACAAAAATAATAATGATGATAAATTATTACTAACAAAAAGATAAGAATACATCACATAATATTCTAAAATGTTTAATCAGAAGAATGAATGTTAAATTGTAAAGCTTCTTCTTTTTTAAGGAATTCTATAAATTTGTAGGTCTATCTAGTTCAGAGCTAGCTGTGAAACGCTTCCATTTATGAATTGTTTGATGAATGTGTTCAAAAGGTTGCACAGATCTCTAAATATAATCAAAGTTTGTGTGAGATTATAAAAAACTGAAAAATTATTAGACTTCATAATATTTTTGTAATTTGAGGTCATAATTATAGTATACATTACACATTGTATCATAATATTAGTGTTAAATCACAAATGAAAGCACTTGTAATTTATCAAAATATAATTCTTCTACTTAAAATTATTTTACTGGTAATAATGAAATAATTCGTCTCCTATAACACATAATACAACAGAAAAGATTACATAAAGAGAAAAACACACATAAATATTAAGTGTATTAAAATATATATGGCTATACATAGAATGCTGCAATTAAGTAGGACTGTAGGTATTTCTGGATAATTTTTAATTTGGTAATTTATATAAAAATATGTTAACTTACATGACATTCCATCATCTCCATTATATTTGAAACAAACACTTATTTACAATACATTAAGTACATACAGGTGTTGTGAATATAATTTTATTGATATATTATTTATCGGGACCCTTTTGTTAGTTCCCAAAAAATGTATACAGTCCATGTTACTGTTAAACCTAATGTTGACCACTGTCAATCTCTCTCCTTCCAATATGTTTACAAATGTTTGTGAATAAAAGTTAGATGTATCATCATCTATTCTGGTTTTTTCTATAAAAGAAAAATATTAATCTATGATAATTCAATTGACTAAATAATGCAATTTAAAAAAACTTGTTGAAATTTTAATATTGAACTAAATAAGATTGAATATAGTTGATATTTGGAGTATTTTTTAATTTAATTTTATTTGTGAAAATGAACCTCCAATACATTTTTTTATATAAGCAAATGTTTATGTTAGCTATCAGTATATATACAATACATATACTATATCAGCTAATTATTAATTATTATAGAAACTAACTTTTATGACATATTAATTATACAGTAATAGCTTTAGATTATGTTAGTTATATTATATATAAGATAGTTATTATATTACTATATATTATATAGAAATACAAAAAATAATGCATAATATAGTACATACATATTACAGTATGTCATCATAATTCAACTAGTATTAAATAGGGTTGGTACTATAGAATAGTATTCATAGACATCATTTGACAGAAAGTAATTCGCTTTATTGCCTTGCCAGTGCAGTCACACTCATGCATGTCAGTGTGACAGCACTGTCCATAGTAGTCATTTTTTACTCTATAAAATGTCCCTATATTTCTCATATATTTATGTACAATAGTGAAAATATTAGATATATAGCTTTTTTTAGATTGCCTTAATTACGAGCCAAAAATAAATAAAATATAAACATCTGCTTGTCCTGAGCCTGCCATACCTAACAATTCTACTGTACTCTCATTACTTCCTATTACCATATACCTCTTGGCCTTGTAAATATAATTATGTTTTGTTGCTTGACATCAGTACTTCAAGTTTTATCTATATCTGCACTCAAATAGTTCCTTTTATGTTCATTAAAAGTGAAATCCATTTTTTATTTCTTTATTAACTTATAACAATTCTAATAACTGATTCAACACCTACTAAACTTACAACTTTAATTTTTTTATCTTCTTTAGAACCTTTCTTAAATAATTCTAACCAGCAGGATGCACATGCAGCTTTTTTTACATCTCTGTAATTTAATTGATAATATCAAGATATCAGCTAATGATCCTCCTACATTTAGTTTTGCTGGGCTTAACAAACTGTCATATAAATGTCAAACTTTTTAAAAAAGAATTTCATTTATGAAAAATGTTATTATTAAAATATTTCAAATAAAGATCATATAGTTACTTTAAACATATTATTTATTACATCACTAAATATTTCCAATATTGATTTATGGATAAACAACATACACAGACTACATCAGTTCACCATCCTGTTATTTTGTGCATTTTGATTAATTAATTTGTTACCACTTGATCAGGTAGAGTTAGTAAAGTGCAGTCTGTATGATATGTGTATATATTTTAAATTAGTGTAATTATTCTATTTTTGCTATTATTTGTCATGTAGAGACATCTACCAATAATGGTCACTGTATATGTAAAATCTGGTGATACTTAGTTCAAATGTTATGACAATATAATTTACAAATGTAAATCCAATTAAAACATATTCACTTCTTGACTATAGACTATAGCTTATAATATAGTTTTTTACAACTTAAATAATTAGATGATGGGAATAGTGATGGTTCTGCACACATTAACTAGTAAACTGCCACTAAGGGTCCAAAGTTCTGGACCATTGTTTAGTCATCTTTTCATAATTTTTTATTATAAATATCAGTGGTTACCTGTGTTTTCTATATAAATAAATAAATTAATAAAGTTTATTATAAAGTTAAAGTTATAAAAGTTAATAAAGTTATAAAGTTAATAAAGTTAAATAAATAAAGATCCATCTTTGAGTGTTTATTAAACAGAGTTTGACATTAAATACACTATATAAATAAATAAAGTGTATTTAACGTCAAACTCTGTTTAATAAACACTCAAAGATGGATCAAGGGCCCTGATTCTG
>JAUZND010035726.1:0-21039 GCA_034780555.1 Coelogynopora nodosa
TCGAACCCGAGACAGGAAGTTTGGAAAACGAGAATATGTTACAATTGTGGGCAGAAGGGGCACGGTTCTCGATTTTGTTGTTAACTAGTCAAATAGGGACATAAAACCATGCTTAACTATTTTTGGCTACAATGTAAATCACTTAAGAATAAAAGGTCAAATAAAATACTACAATGTGCTGTATCATAAATATATATGCATGATGTATGTATATACCACAAACGATTTATATGATCTTTACACAATAGGTAAGCATTGAAAGGTATAGGCTACCATTTTGGAATTATATGGAGCTATACAAATATAAATAAATTATACTTAGGCCTACTACGCAGGAAATTGTTCGAAACTTTATTTCTATTAAGCTAACTACATAAAAATTCTAACAAGAATTCTGGCAAAGATTATTTTAATGACAAAAAATTAATTGTAATTAATAGCTCAATTGTAATTAGCTTAAATAAAAAAAAATTAGTCAGCCAATGAATATTTAAATTATATTTTACAGTGATGATTTCTCTGATTAAAGATAATATTATCTCCAGCAGAAGTGGCAGGAATCGGAATCCTCAACTCCACGTATAAACGGCTCAATAATACAAAGCACTGAGATCAAGAACAATATATTCTGTATATTAAAGCCTTTGTAAACAACAGATCATAATAACTTTAATTGACTAAGTAAAATAAATATATAGTAATCGAGTAATTCTTTTATTGATATGATATTCATAAACTTTCTAATGATACATTTTGTTATGTTGTGTATCTATGAAAAAAACATTTAAAATATTGAATAATATTCGACATTAACATCATCATTTGTGTTGCCTTTGAGACAACTATGTCAATTTATTTTCAGTTTCTATTTTAATTAATTTTTTATTGTTTTTGATAAATAGGTTTTTCTAGCCTTGATTCAGCAACAAAAATATCAAAAAGCAATAAATCTTAAAATATCTAATTAAATCTGCATAGGTAAATGGTACGATGGTGAGTAAATGCCATTTTACAGAAAATATTGTCCTTTTCAAAAAATGTGTCCCTCCCGCTTACAATTTATTGCTCCGTGGCCCCGTGATTAATACATGATACAGATTTGTTTTCAGGTTTAATTATCTGGATCGTATACAAGGAGTCATTCATTGAGACTGATTTCCCTCAACATTTTGAATTGATTGTCAAAAACGACTGTTTATATTAGACACTCTTATCAGAATATTCTGATAAAATTGAGCTTTTTATGTAAATAATTTCCCAAGAATATTACAAAAAATGTTGCAGCTATAATTATCAATACTTATCTTATATAAACATACTTTAAACGAGACTTAACAAAAAATTATTGATAATAGACTAAATAATCTGAATAGTTTACTAACCTCTTTTAATGATGTCCAATAATAAGTGAAGTTCAAAATCTGCCACATAATTTTCCATTTTTTTCTTTCCACAGATGATCAGTTCATTTATCTCTGAAATCCAATAATGATATTTCCGTTTATTCTTAGACACCCAATGGTGCTTCTCATAATATCCGGTTGATTTAGAGGTTGTTTCCATGCCTACGGTCGAAGTAGAAAGTAGCTCTGTGTTGCCAATGGGACTTGTACTTGTACCCTCATTGTTGTCAGTCAAAATAAAATAAACGCCATCAGTTTTTAAATATTTTCCTATTTGGTAGCCTTGATCAGTTATTCCAGAAGGAACAAATGCGAAACTTCGCTTAATCAAGAGGCATTCTCTTTTACTTCTGAATATAAAACCACCCGTCTTTCTTTTTAAACTCTCAGCTGCACAGGCAATTTTTGAAGCAACTTCTATGCTTTCATAAATGGGGTCATTTTCCATTTGAATATAATGAAACCAAGTGGAAATGACTAGACTAATATGGAGAATACGCATAAACATCTGAGCTACGTTTCAAATATTAACGTTATAGTTAGATGTTAGATAAAATGACAATTTTATATAAGACTAAATTAATAAAAAGATCGCTGTGTATATTACAATTTCGTTGCTGTATATACAATAAATATATATATGTATATATCACCCATTATTCATAGCTATTGTTTCGTAGGACACTATATTTGAACAAACTAAAAACTATATTTGCATTATTCTTTATCTAAACACTGATTGTTTTCAAACATAGTATCAACAGAATTCGAACAACATATGTACAAATTATTTAATGTCGTGAATTTTCAAAGTCTCATTCAGTGGTTACTAACGCAACGGCATTTGTCAAATTACCTTGTTGAAATTGTCGAACTACAAATGTGACATGAGAAGGTAAAGATCACATCGATGTTTAAAACATCATTTTTATATATTAGGAGGGCCTACCTACTTTCATCTATACGCAATTTTTTATTGGAATCTTTTATACTTCTTATCTATATATAATATAAATAGGTTATCTATATTTTTATTAAATAAAGATCGTATATGATAACTATTTCTCTATATAAGCCAGATACAGTGATCATTATTTTTATTAGGAAGTATATAATTTTTTAACAAAAAATAAATATAGGAACATATAATGAAAATAAATGCGCAAAAATTAAACTGTGTGTTTAAAAAAACAAGGTAGATCCAATTTGTAGATTTTCTACTATAGCAATTAATTTTGAATTTTATGCTAAACTATTACAAACATAGATTTTATTAATAAGTTTTTCGCAAAAATACAAGTTAGCTACTTTATTATGATTTATAACATATTATCTATTGTAAGGATTATTGGCCTGTAGCTAGAATATATTAATACTAATTAATTTTGGCTATAGTGCCAAACTGGATTCGCCCCGTATCGATTTTAGCGGCCATTTTCCAAAATGGCGTCCGAGGGTTTTCAACGAAAATTCTCCATATCTCTGGATCTATTGGTCAGAGAAACCTGAAATTGGTGTCTACTTATAAGTTTTCAGGGATATAGATTCACATAAACACAGTTTAGAGACCCCATGATTGATATTTACTTCATTTCAGGAAGATGACCTTATCAGAATTATACTCAAATTTATGTTGATAAAGATCATGCAGTGCCTATATATTCGGCGTAGGTATGTATTTTGGATTATAACACATGTATAGGCTAAAGAAAAAGGTAAATTAATACAAGTTTATTTGCAGCACCAAGGTCAGTATAGTACAATGTTGACTTCAGCACAGTATAATTTTATAGTTATAGCACAATACCTCTATTATCATCAAATTATCATTAATGTAAATCATTAAAAAAAATTCCGAGTATTTAAAAAAAATTGTATTATACCATATACAGTATTATATTCATGACGTTATCAGTTAAAGAAAGGTATATTTTCAATTAAACTTAAATAAAGTTGTTTTCCAAATGAGTAAAAACAAATCTACTTACGACATTAAATTATTTTAATTCTATAAACTACTTCACTATACAAAAAAACGTTCTGCTAGTAATTGTTTAATTATATTCTCCTTATTTCTTATCCACTATATATTTAGACATCTGAATAAATTACAAATAGACGCCACACACCACAACACATGTTTAGTGCACATAGTATGTCGCTTATACACGAACTCTGAGCTAAGCTCACATGTTCCACAGTTGACAGTTTCCACTTTTAACAGCTATAAGATCCATACACGCTTGCACCTTGAGGCAGACACTGATTCACGCACGGCGACAAGAATGACCACCGGCCAATACAGCCGCCCACTCTTCTTCACCTTCCTTTTGATAGGATTCACGGATGTTCTCCCGGCTGCAGCAGCCACAAACGACACAGCCGCCGCCGACACCACCACCACCCCCCCAACTCCCTACCCGAGTCGAAGTGTGACCGCGCTGGTCACGGTCACCCTCGTGATCGGGGGGGACTCGGTGCCCAAACTGAACCAGAGTGCGGCCGAGGCCAGCTGCCGACACAACCTGACCAAGCACACCGACCAGACGCACATCACGCACCTCGTCTCCCTGCATCACAGGAGCCAGATCGACATCTTGCTGGACCTGGCGGGGGAGGGGACGGGCGGGTTCATCTGGATCGGTGGGACCGTTTACCGCTACGAAGGGGAGGGCGGCGGTGTGGACCCGGAACAGGGGGAGAACAAGCGCTGGCGCCTGTTCTGGACGGATGGTAGTCATGTCAACTATCCGCCTTTCCTTGCCGAGCAGGTGGTGGAGCGACTGCAGCCCGGAGAGTGGAAGTGTGTCGGCGTTGATGTGGAGAAGAGGGTGCCTGTTTTGCTTGACTGCTCGGAGAAACATCCCTACTTCTGTGTTACTCGTCCGGTTCATACCGTTCATGTTCCGGCAAAATAGATATTAATGTAAAGATATTTAGTCTACGGTTGCATTAAGTAAGTAATTTTTGTGCTGCAATTAATGTGCTTTAATTAATTGATTACTTTTAAATTAAGAATAGAACTACCATGTATTTACTTTGAAGCACTTTATAGATATTTATATCAGTTGGATGATCCTCTTTTATTTCATCGATCTAACCTATTTTGTTTTGAATTGACAAAGCTTTGCTTTTGTGATGTTCTTTTATTGATAAGATCATCTTGATTCTTTAATTTCTTTTATTTGTACTTCTCCCCGGGCAAACCAAATGAGATCGAAAAAGTAATATTCATATTATTCATATTGAGCAGTATATAGTATTCAGATATATAAATTAAACAAATATTGATTACTAAAAAAAATTGAATCGCTTCATCCATTGTAAAGTATCATAAAATATCCAATATTAATACTGTATATAAAATAAATTACATGTCGTTTTTGTCGCTGGTTAAGCGACGATCGTATTTAAAATAACATTGATGAATAAACTCTGAATGAAGACCTTAATAATGTTGAATAATGTCCAGTTATTTCAATTTTTAATATTTGTTTTAGAATAGACTATTTTAATTTGTTGATCTTTTCGATGAAAATGAATTTGTTTCTTCATGGTTTCTTCGCCCTCTTTAGCCCCCATGGATATGCCACTGTAATACTATACAAATGGTGGTTATAACTTTATTTAAATGGAAAGTTAGGACCACAGAGTAAGTAAGCATAATTAGGTGTATATGGTATGTTCTATGGTTAGGATATCTAAAAATATGTATAATTGTTCAAGGGAGGTCATGTTACGGGTAATTAAAATATTTTCCCGAAGAATAGTGTATTAAAAATTGTATTACAAACTTAAGTTAAGATGACATTGACAGTAAATGAATAAATTAATAAAATAAACGATAAACGTAAACCGGTACATGTTTAACATGAAATAATTATGTTGTTGTTGTACAATTTGAAACTTATGACGTCATTCCACGTTTCGGTCATAATCGCTCTTTGCCATGTTGCACACACCCCTCAAAAATCGCAAGGCAAAGCTCCTAGATAATGTAATATATTTTTTAATAGAGTGAATCTTGAAACTTAATTGTCTTCCTATATATATATGTATATAAACTAACTAATAAACATAGTGTAACTAACTATCCAGAGTCCAGAATCCGCGGCCTCTCTCTGCCGAAATTTTGCGTTTGAAGCTTCAGCATTTCGGACACATCATTCGCGGCAATAGCCTTGAAAAATCTATCATGACTGGCATCACAGAAGGAAATAGAAAGAGGGGAAGACCAAGAATGCGGTGGCTAACCGAAATTACCTCAGAAACGGGCCTAAACATGAGGCAGCTTATAGACAGGGCCATGGACAGAAGAGCGTGGAGAGCGATGACATGGAATGTCACCAGAATTCGTCAGCGAATTAGAGGTAAAACAAGCAAACAAGCAACTAACTATGGACAATGAATCATTGGTGGATATAGGATTTTTATATGGCGAAGATGCCCTAAAACATACAAATTGGCACATGACCCCAATAGAGGCTATATACCTCTTTTTAGAGTAAAATAAAATACACTTAACCTCCACTTAGTTTACAGTTTCGAACAGGGAATCCGCGGAGATAGCACCACTTGGTGGATTCTTGTATTAACAGATATGGAGAATTCAGGCTTGAAGTTTATCAAGGATAAGTGTCTGTTTGTTAAGAGTGAGATAAATTACCTATCACCGATTGACAATTGTTGAAACTAAATTAACAAACTAAATACAATAAAATTATTGACTTTTATTTTAATGATTAAATTGCAGTTTTGATGACGTTCACACCGGGGTGACTGATCAGAAATGTATTTTACTAATTGCATTAGTTTTAAACAGGTATATTCTCTTTCCGGTTTACGACTCACCAAATGTATTAAATAAGCTCAAATTTTATTGCTTGATGATCTTTAAATATTAAAAGTAGTATGGAAGAGGGAGGGCAAGGCCAGTAAGCAGAACCCCCCCCCCCCCCTTCCAGCATATTTACAATGATATAATTATATGCACAAGTTACATTATCGGTACATTTATGTGTTCAATTTTTAAGCATTTTTATTACATAAACCTTCCTCCAATTAGATTCAAGTTTTTAAACAAGGTCAACATCATTTTTGATCTATTCTAGGTCGTTGAATTTTATTTAACTGCTTACAGATTGATCCTATGTATTGCAATGGTAGTTATTGATCATTGAAGTATATTTATTGAATTGTTCAAACTCAGCGTACGTAAGCCATTTAATGATTGACCAGACTTATTTCAATGAGAATTTCGACTATGTTAAGTATGATAAATGCGATAGTAATCATTGAAAATGGATGGGAGTTGTATAGTAATAATTGGAAATCGATTAGAGTTGAAATAATGATAGTAATCAAATATTCGAATACACATATAGATTTTCCTCAAACTTGCACTGTAGCCGATCAAGTTGATAATTACGAAAATTCTGACTAAGTTCAGTATGGATATATCAACGGGGAATGGGCTAGATACACTCCTCCCCTATTACTAAAATAATAAATGTATATTCTTCATACATGATACAACCATACTATATTAATATTTCTTTCAAAGACATTAGCGCAGGCAACTTGTTGCATTCAGTTTCATGTTAGTTGAGTAATAATATGATATGATAATCAGATATGAGACTTACAGTAGACTTATGTACATAAATTAGATGCATGAACAAAAGTAGTACGTTATAACTATCGAAAATTATCTGTAAGGGGACTAGAAAGTAGTACGTTATAGCAGAGTACATTATATCCAGGGTATCACTATATGTGTTTAAAAAGGATTTTTGCTGGGACCATGCAAAAAAGTACATTATAGATGAACGTACGTTACATCTGAGTACGTTACAACGGAATATATATTTAAGAAAATTGTTTTATATCTTCTGACATGTGATATACCCGTAGTTTTAAATATTTAGTATTATTTATGTACCAAATATATATGAAATTTTAATATTTCATAATTTGTATAGGTTATAATTATTCTCTAAATAATAAACAGCAATACATGAAATTAAGGTGAAAATACTTGGGACAAAAATATACTATTAACAAAAAAAGTAGTTAACATTTCGATTAAATAAATTGAACAAGTTTATCTCGACTTTTAAGCCTATAGCTGTAAAGTAACTTACAAAATACTATCAAACTACTAAACTAGAATGTCTAATTTTTTTGTGAATTATATGATGATTGTAGGATATGAAAATTATTATACAATTTAAACTAATTATCTTTTCTGCATTGCAATGTTGGTAAGAGCTATATGGTAAGAGCTATATGGTAAGAGCTATATGGTAAGAGCTATATGGTAAGAGCTATATGGTAAGAGCTATGTGGTAAGAGCTATATGGTAAGAGCTAAAGAGTTAGGGAATATGTGGTCAACATAGTATCAAACATACGTTATACATATTTGTATCCAATATGCAACATATGAGGATTTTTACACAAATGAAAATTATAAAATCAACGAAGTTATTGATAAAAATAATATCAATAAAATGTTAGGTATACAATTACTCCCGGACCAATTTTACTCTTAAATGAAAACGGCTGAGAAATATATTCAGGGCGAATATAAATACTATATTATACATACTATAAATTACAATTATAATATAATACAATTAATATAGCTCGACACAATTGTGCTAAAATATCTGAGATAAATCATACTTAACAACATATTCACTATTTGAGAATATAATATTGTCTCAGACAAACTTTGTGTCGACGAAACTAAGGTGACGTTTTTTATGAAAGTCTATAGTTGTCAACTATCGGAGATATTAAACCTACATTCTGTTTACACAATATAAATTCTTCCATTTACTGTATATTGTATATTGACTTTCAACATTAACATAAACATATTTACTTTGGGAGCAGAATATATCACCATGTCAAAAAGAAAGGTCTCGACAATACTAAAGGAACTTTTCGGAGTTATAACTATAATTTCTGTTTTAGTCAAACATACGTTCACAAAAACTGAAAATATAAAAATAACACTGTTTTATATTTTGCTTTTAGAGTTAACTTTTAAACAATCATTTCCAATTTTACACTAAAAAGCTAATCTGAAATGAAATTGAAATATCTTTTGCCAACTATACGCATTCTGTTAAATCGTATTAAAATATCAGACCTGAATATGTGAACATATTATTGGCGGAATTTGCATTTAGAAAGTTACAATTATTTGCATTGAAAATTTGTATGCGTCTTTCAGGATTTGAATGATATTGGATACCTATTCAGAAAGTAGTGAGATAGGAATCTTTGCCAGTTTAATATTATGTAGCTCTTATACGATAGTTTTAGGTACATTGCCTTAAAAAATGAATACAGTACTTAACAAATTACACCATCGTAAAATATACAAACATCACCTTTTCATATATAGAGCACTTTCGTTCATTTTTTGGCGCGTAGAAGATTATATAGCTTCAGTCAGTGGACATCATCGATGACTTCACTCTACCAAGAAGTAGGCCCTAAAGAAGACCACCCTCGACTTTCAGAACTGTGGCCATTGCCGTCATATCATTATCCATGTTTCCTCAAGTTATCAAATATAATGAGGGATGCTGTCAACTCGGTTCAGTTGGATTTTCATCAGGGGGAGTCTGATTTAAAAGCACCATAAAATATATGTTTGTGTAAGAGGGCAATAATACATATATACCTGTTCACATAGTTTTATTTTATTATTTTCATAGATTTGTTGTTTTTTACATTGCACTGGTCATTTGTGAACTAAATTTACCGTTTAGATTACCTAATACAGTTGTAACCTTTTATTTTATCTTTTGCTAATGTTATATTGTAAAATAACTCGTTAGCGAAACTTTTAAAATTACGATTTTCATCGATATAAAATTATAAACGTACGATTGCCGAAGAATGTGTTTCATAATACAATATTTTCAGACTTCCATTTCTCTTCAACTCATAAGCTTTGTATTGGTCATTTTACACGCTTTAAAAAACATTCCTACATTCCTACTATGAAAAGCTCATGTTTAGTATATTTTTCACCAATAAGTCTTTGGACAAGTGTGTTATAGTTCACAGTTATTATAGATAGAGCTGACCGACCGTTTTTCATGTTACCCGTACAGAGCTAAAGGTGGGTCGCACATCTGCTTAGTTACACACTAAAATGTACAAACATGTGGTAAATATCTATTAAATATACATAAGTTTATTCAGAAATGTTGAACAAAATTGGTCACTATAGTGTTGACGTTGACGTATTAATGACGTCATATTGAAAAAAATGGTCACTAGAGTTGAACTTGACATATTTGTGACGTCATATTGACGAAATTGGTTACTAGAGTTAAAGTTGATATATTAGTGAGGTGACCTTCTATTCTAAAAGAAAAGTTTTTTCTTAAAATTACTGTATGGGAATCAATCTCAAAATTCATTGCATATATAATCCCTTTTAAACACAATTTAAACCATAACAAAATGACCACGTGTAATTTGTTAACAGAATATTTTATTGATATTGATTACTGACTAATAATAAAGCTACAATATGCCTGGTTTTCTTTATTTCTTAGCCAACTCTGTGATTTCCTGAGGCCTATGCCCACCAAGCGCGACGCAACGCGACGCGAGGTTCCGCAAAAGTTGATTACATACATTTCAATGAGCCTATTAACACTGAGCGCGACGCGATGAAACTGAAGTTGAAATTGGTCAACTTTTTCTGTGACGCTGCGACAAAATCAATATTTCAATACTAACAAGCGTAGCCTAGAAATATGTAATACGTATTAATATATAAGTTTAAGGATATATAATATTATATAATAATAATATACTCAAATATATATATATAGAAATATCTCTGAATTAAAATATTTACTTTATTAATATTGATATTAATGTTATTATATTAATTAATTATTATTATTTACTATATTAATGATTTATTACTTTATTTAATGATATTAAATAAATATTAAATAACAGTTTTGAGATAATGACAGTCAATTAAATTAAAGCAATATCAATATTTTAATTTAATTTAAGAAATAATTTAATAATAATGTGATCCTGGAGTTTCTGCATTAATATGTGAAATTCAACTAATTGATTTCGTAGCTTTTAAATTTAACTACTTTTTGCCGACCTAACTAGGCCTTGGCTAATGCGTTGCAGAATATGTTTATATGAGGTCATACAATCATTTGAAAGTGATTTTTAAAAAATTACGATGGGGCTTTTACGAGGTTCAATTCTTAATATCTTTTCAAATTTTATGCAGTATTAATTTTTCGAAATATAATTATTTTATGTCACAATTTTTTCTAAATTAAAAACAAAAATTCAAACTAGGTGGTTTTATTGAGAAAAAATAACGATAGCATAATAAGACTATAAATTTAAAAAATCATTCTGTGATATATATGGATGTAATTTAGTTTTTGTTAAATAGGCGTATCACATACTACTAACTTATTTGATAGTAATATAGCACACTATATACTATAATATACACTATAAAACATGACACGTGTTGTTTTTGTTATTCTATTAAATCTACTACACCTAAAGTATTAAAAATCACAGTATTGCTTTATTATTTATTCGGTGGCATAGCTATGGACATTATCACATAAAAAAAGTAAATATGCAGGTCCTGACAAAATAAATTTGCACTTGTTTTTCTTTTTTAAATATTTTTTCTTTGGCGTTAAGGGAAGCCCACTTGAGGATTCGTTGTGGTAACCCCTGTCCTTGTAATCTCATTTAGGCGGCTTTTCGGTTCACAATTTTGTGTTTTTTGTTTCTAAAATGTTTTTCACGAATAAAATGTTCACATCTAAACGACCCTATATTAAGAAAGATTTGGTGATATATTTTTAAACTTTATTAATCAATAAGATATTCTGGTTTTACTGATGTACTTAGAACTATAACGGCGGAATCGTGGTAGATGGGGTAGAGAAGTGACGTCCGGCTTCGTCCTCCACGGGGACAATTGTCCTCGGCGTCATACTGCAACAGATAAAGTTGTGCCGTTCATAGCAGGGCAGAAGCAACATGTGGCCCTGCCTCTGAAGCGAGAGCGCCAGACACAGACTGTCGCCCAACATCATGCGATCAATCTGCGAGTGGTACATCGCCGTGACCAGATAGGAGCCGAATCGGGACTGGTCAGTCCATCTGACAACATAGGGGACTCCGTGGGGCCCGTTCACCCGGGTAAGAATGCCCCCAATCCACACGATGGTCTCCCGTCGTGTCAGCAGATAGGTCATCAACACTGTCATCTGATACGGCCGGTGAACCGAGGCTAGGTGTGTCGCCTGCTCCACCTGTGAGGTGTTGTTGTTCCCTGCCACGGATAGAGTTTGGCAGAAGTGTTCAGCCTGAGGGTGGTCCAGTCGGTCCCATGGTTCCCCGTGGAAGTAGGTGACAATGCCGTCCTCTCGACCGAGACGAATTGTACGCTGCTGGAGGTCTCCGCTGGAAATTAGGGCAAGACTCGCGAAGAGAGTGTAGATTGCTAGTTCATGCAACATGCGTGCTTTTGTGCGGGGTGTGGTTCAGATCTTAATTGTTCGTATGCCACCATTTGTTATATACAATGCGGTGCATTCGGTGCACCCTGGATAAAATAATGCAATACATTAACAGACAATGTGTTCTATAAAATTTAAAAAAAACTGGAACTTAGTTGACACAATTTGTTTTATATTAGTTGAAAATTGAAAAATTGATAATGTAAATAAATATACGTGAAATGTAACCTATTGTTGAAAAAACATATTGAATACATTTTTATATCATGATTTGTTATCCCTTATGCCTTTTTGAAACTATCCGCTTTAGTAAAAATAAAAATCCATTTGTTTGCCAATATTGTTTGAAAATAATATATGTAAAATGAAAAGTTGTATACACGACGAAATAACTTCAAAATACCTCACGTTTCTACAAAAAATTTATTCAACTATATTCGTCTCAAAGATATTGTTAGGCTGAATCATGATTGATAATTTTGGTATTTCTTAAACATGTATCATTGTAACGAATGAACTTTAGCATTTATGTCAAAAAATGATATAGGTACAGTTACCATGGATACCATGATTTTAGTCTCGCTTTAATATCTAAACATAATTGAGAACAACAAAAAATGCTATCTTTATTAATTCAATGAATCACATTTTTATTCGTTTTATAGCATTATATATAAGTGAAATACTAATAATTTCTTCAAAAAACTTAGATTCATGTGAATATAATAATGTTATACATATATGCGGTGGTAATGATTTTGACCTACTTTATACATATATGCGGTGGTAATGATTTTGACCTACTTTATACATATGCGGTGGTAATGACCTTGACCTATTTATTACATAAAATAATTAAATTTAGATGAGAAAAAATCACTATGCAATTTTAAGTGACACATTTAAGACTTTTTAAGCAAGAGCTACCTATACTTACAATTCAGACAGATATGTCCCTCCGGAATATATGTTCATGTTCACGAATATAAACATTTATTCTTTTTGAAAAGGACAGTTAACAATTGACGATAATTAGAAATTTTATCAAATTCTCTTAGGAGAAAATTATTTATTTATTATACAACAAGCAAAACAAAATGATATATTTTATCGTATAAAAATGAAAATAAAATTATCTCTTAAAATCTATAATTAATATTAGGCTACATCTCTTGACTAAATTGACTTCTTCAATACGATGTTTTGCGTAGTTAAAATATCTTTATTTTTAATTTTGTGCATTTAAAATAATATTTTCAATCAACACAATTTCTCAATAATTGTTCATATTATATTACGTCACACTAGACTAATTCAAAATGACCAATGCATTGACTGCGTGAACTCTTTTCGGAACTTAATTTGTTTAGTAACATTTACATAATCTCTTTTTTTAAATAACATAATTTTTTGTGTCATTATTTGTTATTGTTTTTATATTATTTTATATTTATATTATTTTTAATTAATATCATTATTTTCCGAGATCATTATATAATTATTATTATTTTATTTAAAAATATAATTTTTTTTTACTGTATTTAAAAAATCCCTTCATAGAGTCGAATACTTACTGTAATAATATATTGTAATAGCAAAATGCACACTCCACTTTATTTTGCAGAAACAAGCTTACATAAATTCCTTATTGATGCCTGACGTTCGACCAAACGAATATATATTATGCAAATTAATCTTCCGTGCGTTGTAGACAAACAGTGCAGTGCCATTGAAATAGAATAATTTGCATTATATTGTTTATTACATTAGTTAAACATTTGCTAGTATAAAAGTTATTTTTCTGAGTTTCAAATTTTCAGCGAGCTGCGATTTAAAATGTATACATATATACATAAATAGGGAGGCTTTGCATTCATTATCTTGTTGTGCAAACGGAATGCCAATTAGAAGATCAGAATCAGTGACAAAGGAGATAATTGGACTTATTCCCGTGCACGTTTTATTAAATTAAATTGGATCGTGGAAAGTAGACTATCTATAACGAAGCCAAAATATATATGATCAGGCCTGAACGCACATAAACCGAATTAATTTGGTCACGCGATTTGTCAGTCTTAAAAACAGTAATAAAAAGTTATTTTCTATGTTTTTGTGAGTCTAATATATTATTTTCAATTTCTAGTTTGTAAGGGTATTTGAACATTTTCATCAACAATTCCGACCAAACATAATATTATGGACAATATAAGTTATAACCCTTGAATTTGATCGCCTACTGTTAATGTTTTACATTTATCGCATTTTTGAACTATTTTAATTAATTAAAATGTATACCGGGGCTTTTGTTTTTCTTCTTTTATATTAAAATTTTTATGTATATTAAAAAAAAATTGTTTACTGTAGAAACATTTTAAATATTATATTTCATAGTTTTTTTAACAGTTAATTTGTCTGAGTGTGGTATATACATTTCTATGCTTACACTTATATTTAATTTTATATATTATTTACACTATTATCACAAATTTCTATCAAACACTATCCGTCGTGTAAATCTTTCTTATGCGTACATAAATTCGTTTTATCATTGATGTACACAACTATTGCACAGTATATATATAATGATGTTCCAATAATTCGTTATTTTAAACGCGGGATTAGTGTGTTGACAATTCGTGAATGGGAATTCGAGTATTGGAGGTCAAATTCGCAGGAAGCCTTTAATAAATCTGTCTATCGTTGACATTAAAATCTAATTTATTTATAAATTTACTGTAATCAGGAATAATTTATGTTTTATGTATCTGATTAACAAATTATTTGCTTCTCGCAATGCTATTTAAATATGTTAAATTATTTGCTATCCGAAAATATAGAAATCGCTGGGAATATAGGATAGAAATAAATAATTTCTAACAACTATAAAAACATTATTTACAAAAAATCATATTTATAATCATAAATAGTTAGTAACTAAGAATCTTAAAAACAACAGTTAGAATATAAGGTGTATATATATAATAGTGGTAAATAGTATACATTTTCAGATAAATGAGCAAATGAAAGTAAACTCAGTCTCCGTATTATTGCTATATTAATAGTAGTCAACAACACTATTATATATACTACAAAAAGATATATAAGTTATTTTATCTAGTACATAAAATCGATTGTATTTGTTGGCTTAACTGCAAGAAAGGTGCAAACATGTATTGTTTTCATTCAATAGATGTAATTTATTTCCCAATTACGCATCAATTATCAACACGCATTAACTAATCATAAAATATTGTTTTATTTATAAAATGATATGAAACCAATACGAGTAATAATATGTAATGATTATTTATTACTACAGATAATGTTGTTTAATTTCCTCAGACAGACTATGTGCGATATTTGTTACGTTCAAGTATACAACCTTCATTTTCAAAACTGATATATGCATTTATTTAAAAAAGCAATATACTGTGTTATTTTGATAAATGTGTTGCAACAGTACGACCACTGAACCTCGACGGCTGAGTCACGAAAAAGTACACACAAAGAAGACTCTCGTGCTTTAGCCAAGGCTATTAAACGTAAGATGAACTAGAATTAAACAATATTAATTTGATCAATGAATGATGCATCTTTACATGAAACACACTGATCTCGAATCAGTGGAAGATAGCAACCATTGTTCCTATTCTAAGCAATACCTAAACCACAAACTCCTGCTAACCAGGACTACCGAGAGATTTGCAGTGAACAATCTCATAAATCCAATCATAACAAAGAACGGAAATCTACCACGACCAATGCACTTGTGGCAAAACAACTTGTAAAAGAGAATTTCGTTAGAGTTATTGAGATAGACTTCAGTATTGCATTTGATACTGTAAAACACACGGTTTTCGTTTAGAACCTTCTGGATCTAAGCATGAATGTTCAGAACCTTCTCGATGTAAGCATGAATGTTCAGAACCTTCTCGGTTAAAGCATGAACATTCAGAACTTTCTGGATCTAAGCAAGAACATTCAGAACCTTCTCGATCTAAGCATGACTGTTCAGAACCTTCTCGATCAAAGCATGAACATTCAGAACTTTCTGGATCTAAGCATGAATGTTCAGAACCTTCTCGATCTAAGCATGAATGTTCAGAACCTTCTCGATCTAAGCATGAACATTCAAAACCTTCTTGATCTAAGCATGAATGTTCAGAACCTTTCGGATCTAATCATGAACATTCAGAACCTTCTGGATCTAAGCATGAACATTCAGAACCTTCTCGGTCTAAGCATGAATGTTCAGAACTTTCTCGATCTAAGCTTGAATGTTCAGAACCTTCTCGATCTAAGCTTGAATGTTCAGAACCTTCTCGATCTAAGCATGAATGTTCAGAACCTTCTCGATCTAAGCAAGAACATTCAGAACCTTCTCGATCTAAGCAAGAACATTCAGAATCTTCTGGATCTAAGCATTAACATTCAGAACCTTCTCGATCTAAGAAAGAACATTAAGAACCTTCTCGATCTAAGCATGAATGTTCAGAACCTTCTCGATCAAAGCATGAACATTCAGAACTTTCTGGATCTAAGCATGAATGTTCAGAACCTTCTGGATCTAAGCAAGAACATTCAGAACCTTCTCGATCTAAGCAAGAATGTTCAGAACCTTCTCGATCTAAGCATGAATGTTCAGAACCTTCTCGATTTAAGCTTGAATGTTTAGAACCTTCTTGATCTAAGCATGAATGTTCAGAACCTTCTGGATCTAAGCATAAATGTTCAGAACCTTATCGATCTAAGCATGAATGTTCAGAACCTTCTCGATCTAAGCATGAACATTCAAAACCTTCTCGATCTAAGCAAGAACATTCAGAACCTTCTCGATCTAAGCATGAATGTTCAGAACCTTCTCGATCTAAGCATGAATGTTCAGAACCTTCTCGATCTAAGCGTGAATGTTCAGAACCTTCTCGATCAAAGCATGAATGTTCAGAACCTTCTCAATCAAAGCATTAATGTTCAGAACCTTCTCGATCTAAGCAAGAATGTTCAGAACTTTCTAGATCTAAGCAAGAACATTCAGAACCTTCTCGATCAAAGCATGAATGTTCAGAACCTTCTCGATCTAAGCATGATTGTTCAGAACCTTCTAGATCTAAGCATGAATGTTCAGAACCTTCTCGATCTAAGCATGAATGTTCAGAACCTTCTCGATCTAAGCTTGAATGTTCAGAACCTTCTCGATCAAAGCATGAATGTTCAAAACCTTCTCGATCTAAGCATGAATGTTCAGAACCTTCTCGATCTAAGCAAGAACATTCAGAACCTTCTGGATCTAAGCATGAATTTTCAGAACCTTCTCGATCTAAGCATGAATGTTCAGAACCTTCTGGATCTAAGCATAAATATTGAGAACCTCCTTGATCTAAGCATGAATGTTCAGAACCTTCTTGATCTAAGCATGAATGTTCAGAACATTCTGGATCTAAGCATGAATGTTCAAAATCTTCTGGATCTAAGCATGAATGTTCAGAACCTTCTCGATAAAAGCATGAATGTTCAGAACTTTCTTGATCTAAGCATGAACAATAACTTGTTCAACTGGACGATTAACTACCTGATGAACTATCAACAGACGAGTAAATTACCTGATGGACCATCAACATACGACTCACCTTAATTAAATTTAGTCAACAGAGCCAGTGATTACTTCAAGTGCTGTGTACTGCATTTGCTATTGCTGCATCAAATCTGAAGACGTTAGATCATTTTTTAAAATATTAAACACACTGATGACACATATCTGATAATTCCTAAAAGTAATATTAATAGTGCGAAAAAAAGAACTAGAAAACATCAAGACCTGGTCAAGAATCAAATTCCTGGAATTAATTAAAGGAAAAACCCAATAAATAGTTTTTCAACATTAAAAATGTAAATAAATACCTATGGAGATTTGATGGAATACAACTCGTAACATAGATAAAAGTCTTACACGGATAACTTTCATCAATAAAAGGAGAACCATCCACATAATGAAAGTTACAAAATGCAGCACCATGAGGTTATATGCTCCACTCATTAGCCATCGTATAAGTATAACAAGCCCAAGCACACCAAGTTTTAAGCTCAGTAATATACCTGCAGTGTGATCAACGCATCACCAAGTTGGTGGAGACGGTTCACATATCTACAAGCGATCAAATTCAGTGACCATGCTTCATAGCCAGATCATTCAACCATGGCTACTGCACACTTAGTGTTTGCTTCCGAACTATAGTAGACTGAGCAAAACAAAAGTTTTTCGCTTAAGCAGTCCTAGCGGGAAGAACATTTCTCAACAGGAGACGACACTAAGGAATACTGCGCACAAAATGCCACGAATATGTGTTATAGACACATTTAATTAATTTTAGCGATAATATTTCCTTACTATAATGTTGTGTTTAGTACCTACATTGTCGTAATTTACTATTTTGACATAATTTTTCACTCTCTTTGGATAAATTTGCTCAACTTTGCATATCTCAATTTTAATCATAATTAAGCTCATTAAGTTATTATTTATACAAGTGTTGGAAGTATGGCTACATTGACACAGCAATCACCTAAGACGAAATTACGAATGTACTTTTAAACAGGGGTATTGATTTGAAATCTTGAAACTTGATGCTTGACTATTTCAATAATGATACATTAGTATATATATATATATATTTGATTAACTAAATCTCTCCAATATAAACAGAATTCTGACTGTTCACTATTGATAAGCGACTATATAGGCGGAACAGATTGGTATTCTTTCTAAGCAAGCGGTCTATCTCTAGATACATTTGTCGGTCATTAACCCGCCATATGGTTTGATTTCTTTCTTTCTAATTAACTTCTGTTCTAGCCTTGTGCACATTTATGATGTGAGTAAAATTCAATCGATTTAAATCTATAGAAATAATTTCTAAAATTTAATAACATTTAAAAAATCCAAAAAATCAATGAACTATATCAAAATCTGTAATTCAACAAACGTCATATAGCGTCCACATTCTACATTATCTTTTTAATTACTCTATATCTGGGGAAAATATAATAAATTTGTTTTTATGTAAATAATAGATGAAATGATGCACCATTTTTGCTTTTTAAGATTTCGTCAAAGTTTTCGAGTCGGTAGATTTTTATAAACATAAATAAAAAAATTTCCTCAAGATTCTGAAGGTGCTAAATTAACTGTAAGACATTTTCCCAATTCACTCCTTACAAAAACCAGACATCACTCATCTATAAAAGGCTGATCGGATCAACTTGCAATTATCATATAGTTGTAACGCTAAGCAAGCTTAATACTTGAGAGTGTTATCCCTCCAGCTTGTTTAACTTTAATGAAGTCTTCTTCGTCGTGATTTATTCACTTTTTCCGGCCTATACTTGAAACGATATCCACTCGTTCCTATATGGTTTGTATAGATATAATGCTCTTTAATGTAGTTAGATCTTATTTAGACATATAATATGTATAATGATGTAGTTAGATCTTATTTAGACATATAACATGTATAATGATGACGATTCGTAGATAAAACAAAGTTTGCAGCAAAATAGTCATAATTGATCGCATATTTTTGAGGTACAATTCCTCGTCATGCGGACTAAATGAAGAGTTAATAAAGAGTCAAATAAAGAGTCAAATAAAGAGTCAAATAAAGAGTCAAATAAAGAGTCAAATAACGATACCAACATGATGTAAACTTAATCTGCGCACATAACTGTTTTTAGTATTTAATATTTTATAATGTTGTCTAAAAGTATTCGTTTATTCCGCATGACTAGGAAGTATACTTCGAAACTTAGCGATCAATTAAACCTATTATGCAGCAGGCGCTATTTCTTTTTATTTTGTTTATTTCATCAGGTTATTAACCATTTCAAAAAATAAACTATAGACAAATACATAGCAATACTAACATTAAGGCTTAAATGATGAAATTATTTACTTTTAAAAATGACATAGAAGTTGTTTTACTGCTTTCAATTAAATAAAACTGTGATTTGTTTAATAGTTTTAAAATGACAAAAATTTTATTTAATTGCGCGCAATAGTTTGTTAGACTTTATAGTAAACAAGTCAAAATTAAGAATTAATTTAATACCACCAAAATACTACTTCAATTTTAACTACTTTGAGAGATGCATTTATCATGAACAGTTATCTATTTTTCTAGAAACACTAATCAACTAATGCTGTTACGACCGACGCACACTCAATATTTTTAGCGCTAAATAGGAACAGGTTTACCTCATTTAAAACGCGATTATGATGGTGATATTATAAAGTGTCGCCATATGGTTCTCATAAACATACAGTAGATGTACCTATATATGTATGTATGTCATTGATTGCAAAGTGTAGGGCGTGTAAGCTGTTCTCTAAATGATATGCCGTGTACAATATTTGTCTAGACCAGACGTCCACCTTTAAGGAAGTCGATGTGCACTAGATTTATGACAGAAGGTTTTGCGATGGGTACCGTGATCACCTCGTATGGGGAGTCTGTTTTCAAAAAAAAATTGAAGCTTCTAAGTTTGTGAAAACAACTATATCAATTTAGTTATATCGATTCCTTCTTTCTATTTGTTAAAATAATCCCTCCCTCTTTCCACCCTCCTTTGCTTACAATTGATTTTGTGCTAACTCGTAATATAGAACACAGAATAACATGGCACCCCATGTAAGCCACCCTAACAATAAAGCCCTTTGTATAATATCAGTACTAATCACCTATTAAAAATTCATTTATTTAAACAAATGCAATTAATATATAGACAAACATTTTGTACAGGGTTGTCTGACATTATACACAAATTATTACAAATATATATATATATATGAATTTACAGATTGAAGGTGCATGAAATAGTAATGTTTAAAACGTTATAACAAATATGCTGATATGATTATATTATCATAAAATGTTTTATATAAATAAAATGCCACTAACTTGGTTAGAGTTTTAGCATTCCCTGTCATGCTCAAAGTACCAAACATTCCCTATCATGCTCAAAGTACCAAACATTCCCTATCATGCTCAAAGTACCAAACATTCCCTATCATGCTCAAAGTACCAAACA
>JAUZND010035737.1:0-22020 GCA_034780555.1 Coelogynopora nodosa
ACACATATGACGTCATAACTCAAGAAGGAATTAATTAAATTAAAATCAGAGAAATATCATCTTCCTAGAATTTTGAGGGCTTTATTTTGACATATTGTTTACAATTGTCTGTAGGTAGCGTAGTTCCTGAGATGAATGTGGTCCTGAGCCTTTTTACATAGTAAAATCGTGTTTTAGGACACATATGATGTCATAACTCAAGAAGGAATTAATTAAATTAAAATCGAAGAAATATCATCTTCCTAGAATTTTGAGGGCTTCATTTTGACATATTGTTTGGGTCTGTAAGTAGCATAGTTCCTTAGATGAATGTGGTGCTGAATCGGGTGATGAATATGGAGAAAAGGTTTAATACATCAAATTTATTATAATAAAGGAAAATAAGCCATTTTAACTACATATTCAACTAGACATATAAATTGTAATATACTTCTTATGGACTGTTCACAAAATAATAACATATAATAATGGTTATTTCATTTCCATAATCATATATGTATTGTGTTACTGTCAACAGTCTATAATTATAGTTACATGGCCAGTTCAATCAGCATTGCAGCATATTAATGGTTAATATTCATGTACATATTTAAAATACAGCTCAAGTATTATACTATTACTATCATACTTTTATTATACTAAATTGTATAATTAGTTAACTCCTATATATGTCAAGTCATATATTAGACAGGGTTAAGTCATATATACTAAATAGTCATGTTGTATACTGCTTAACTCATTAATATACAGTATATATATATTAAATGGTATGAAATAAGCAATAACATTGTAATAATTATTAAATTCCTATACTAATAAAGGTTTCTTAAGTTGTTTGTTGTTTTTTGTTAAATTATATCCATGGAGTACTGAATAGAGGCCAGGCAGTCATCTCCACTAATAATGCTTGTGGAGGCGGGATATTTTCTACTTGTCACAGTCATCACTTGCTATATTATTGTAAGCTATCCTATTGTATATATAATGAAATTGTATGCAGGTGACGGGAGAGCAGTAAATGACTCGTGAATCAGTCAATAAACTGTGCAGTTAGTTTTACCAACTTTTAGTATTGTGTAGTGGCTATACTGTGGATTGTCGTGTATGTCATATTTGTTATTATATTCTACTATTCGTTTAATGAAAATTTTATAGAATAATTAGATTCATTTGAAATTATTTAATTTAAAAAAAAATTATTTGCAATATTACTATTATTTATATTTTACATTATTATATTATTTATATATTATTATATATTAAATTATTTATATTATAATTATATAAGCAATTATTTGCCTCGAAAATGTACCCTATATGGTTATCCATCTGGCTATGACAAAACGGAAGAGAAATTACATTTTTATAATTTTTCAAAAGATCAGGAATTGAGTAAACGTTGGGTGTCAGCATTGCCAAACAAATTCCATAACGACTTTGTACCTACAAACAATCAAGTTTTGTGCTCACTGCATTGGCCTTCTAATGTGGAAACTGTTCCTTGTGCCGGAAGTAAACTTGGAAGACCTGGTATTTCCCCAAGTATTTTCCCCGGTGTAATACCTAGCTGCATTCCTTCCTTAAGTTGTCCACACCCCAAAAAAGCCAAACTCACAGCAGAGGTAAGATCAATAAAATGTGATGAATTATCTTCTTTTATGGAAGCAGGCATTTTACTCACTACCCTAAATTATGATTCTCTAGTACAGCGATTTCCTGATTTAGTAATATACATTGAAAATTTGATAATTTTATTATCCA
The DNA here is from genome assembly GCA_034780555.1 of Coelogynopora nodosa. Taxonomy (NCBI): domain Eukaryota; kingdom Metazoa; phylum Platyhelminthes; order Proseriata; family Coelogynoporidae; genus Coelogynopora; species Coelogynopora nodosa. Next base: position 1,762 of record JAUZND010035737.1, read on the forward strand.
TTCAAGTGAGAGACAGGGTCCCATATTTTCATACCTAATATCAATCTCCAAAACTGGTAAATTGATACCACAAAATGTAGTGTATTTTTGTACCATTTTTAAAAGTACGTTAACTTAAACAGTGGTCAGAACTCGAAGCAATCATTAAATATATCAGAGTATTTAGTGACAAGAAGTCATCTTTTATAGAGAATGAAATTAATCGAATGTCATGAAAGTTAGTTGGTGAACGAAAGTATACAACTGAAGATATCCTTTTTCACTGGAATTGATGTTGTGATCTTGATCAGCGTATAGATATCTTTTGCAATTTATGACTCTTCCTTCATTCCGTTTGCTTTGGCATGTTACCTCGGGTATTAAAAGTATTGAAGACACAAAATATCTGCAGTCCATTATCAATTCCTTGGAGATAAAACAGCACCGTGTCATCATTGAAATAAATGAAGTTTATGTAAGAAGCGAAGTCGATTTTCGAGGTGGATTATTCTTCGGTTATACAGATGATGGGAAACCTGTACGCACACTCTTGTATATTATTTTAAAGTTGGAGTTTGGGGGACCTATTGTACCTTTAAATTTTTTCGCCATGAACACACTAGATTCCAATTATATGTCCTCTTACTACGATCAAGTTCACAATATTATCATTAGTACTGGTGGCTCTGTTCTTGCAGTTATAATGGATAATAACAGAACTAATCAGAAATTTTTGGATGACATAACTAATTGATATCCACGAGAAAATTACCATTGAACAACACTGTTCATATTGTGAAATGTTTTCAAAACAACTGGTTTTCAAAAAAGTGCATAAAATATCAGGACCCACGATGATAACATTATTCATACCGCCAATTGGGATAGTCTTACTGAATTATATGACATAGAGTGTTCAGACATTCTTAAGAAGAGTGTGCTAACCTCGAAAAGTGTTAACCCAAAGCATGTAGAGAAACAAAACATTCCATTGGCCCTACAGGTGTTCTCTGAAAAAAATGTGCTGCAGTTCTCCCAAAAGATCACGCTTCTGCCAGATTTATTCAGATATGTTTACGGTTTTTCAGTATTTGCAACAACAAAGGTGTAGGCAATGATATTCGGCAGTGTAATCCTGGCCTAAAAGAGATTCAATATATTTCACAATTAGATTGGATAACATCGTTTTCTCGCTCTATGCAATATAGTGAACTTACATTTGACACCAAATGTGCAATTCACTGTTTTGTAACCAATATCATTGTGATCATAGAAAAATTACTTGTTTCACCTGACTATAATTTGGGCTCCTTGGTCGATTTCAATCTGATGATGTTGAAAAACTGTTTTCCAAGTTGCGGCAGCAAGTAAGTGGAGGCTACTTCATTACACACATATGCAGGCAGCTTATGCAACAAGAATTATGTTAGCCAAACATGCTCTTTGTGCTCAAACTGATCAATCTGACGAATTTGAAGATCACTGGCGCAAAACAAAAGGCCATAACTGTACAATATGGGATTGTTGTCTCACCAATGAAGAGGAGGAAGCCAGGGATTATGCATTCAATTTAGTTGTGGCTGGAGATATCTCTGTTAATCTTCGGGAAGTTATTGTGTCTATTGGTTGTTACCTTCTAAAAAACGAACATTTACACATTGAAGATGACTACCCCCCAAGAATGGAAGGAGTACATTAATATTTTTAATCATGGTGGATTATCAATTGTTTCTATGGATATCGTTAACTTTATTTCAATGTGTTATATTTTTCTTACACTACTTAAACCGTCAACAATCTGTGTTAACTTTTTGGTTCGGAACTTTAAACATTTCCTGCCATATTTTTTAACATTAGACAGCACACTTTTAATCTTTTGCAACAATTTATCCCACCGATCGAAAAAACATTCTTCACAAACTGCCAATAAATCATTGTTGAAATTCGATTAACTTGCACTACACTCTGGTTTCTGCATTTAGAAGTATTATTCAGAGTATTTGTAAATTATTCGATCCATTTATTTATATAATTTATTATGACAATTCATCAATATATATATATATACAGAAAATGAATTATGCCTATATTTTTAATTGCTTATTTAATATTTAAGAATCAGTATTTTAGTATATTTAGTTAAATATAGTTCGTATTATATTATGTTACACAAGAATTACAAACAAATGTATAAATCTTTCTCCCGTTGACTAGCAAATAGTTGTGCTAGTTTATTAAACCATTTAAAGTATATTGTGTAACTTTAATGTATCTTTTTGTTTGTTTTCTGTGTTATATAGTTACCTTTCTTTTGATTTATATTTTATTATTTCTGATTTTGCTTTTATTTCTGTCTAATGCACTGATTTTGTCGGATGGTTCCTATCAATTCTATTATCTAGAAGAAAAGTTATGTTGTTTTGTTAATAATGTGTAAAATAGTGTATTTCTAAACATCCGCCTCCGCTAGCATTATTAGTGGAGATGACTGCCTGGCCTCTATTCAGTACGCCATGATTATAACCTATCTGCATAGAGATATTATGTAACATAATAATTTATAAAAATTGAATTGTAAGTAACTGAAAAATACAAACAAGTCAACGGATAGTTACTAAATCAAATCAAATATGTAACTGCCAGAGTTATTTACTGAGTATCTTGAACAGAAAGTAATCATAAATTATAAAAAAATATAATGTAGATTATTATACATATATATAATATAATAAACTAAAGTTTTTAAAATAGTAATATATATTAAAGTGTATATTATATAAATATTATTATTTATAGCCAGTAACTGTTGATAGTTTAATTTTTTGTGTGATATTACCATGAATGTATTAAATATGATTTTCCTTTTCATGCCACTTATATAACTTGCAAATATGATGTATAACATTAATTATGTACTCTGATTTATGTTGATTGTGTTTCAATTCAGTAAATATGCTTATGAAAATTTCACACCTTCAATAGAATCCATGAACATAAACCATCCTCTTGATGTTGCTATTAAAGCCATTGATGTCACCTTTGCCATGCAATGTACAGCTACAAATTTTATGAGTGTTATCACTGATAAGATTTGCAATGAAATAAATAAGTAGACAATAATAATGTAGACTTATCAGTTATCTGTTATCATGCATATACATGTTTTGACTTGTTTTTTATTTTGTCTAAGCTTAAGTACTCAATAACTCATTCAACAGTACACAAAGTGTGCTTTTGGAATAATTATTTTTGTCAGTAAAGAATACCAGCATATACAATGTCAACAAGTCAGATTTTACACTGCAATATCAGTGATGAGTATCACCTGACTCCAGTATTCTAGATAGCATCTTGGTATATGCATGAATAGTTTTCCAAAAATTATAAATGCAACAAAGTGTTGGTGGTAGCAAAATCATAGTTATGGAGGTGATTTATTTCCAACTAGGATTCTTCACTAGGTAGTGTACTTGAATCCACTTCGCATAATCCTGAAATATATCATACACTTCACCAGTTGCATTTCTGCATTCTTTGACTGCTTCTCCATCATCCACAATGTTTAGCTGATGTCAACTTCATCACACTATTCTGCCGCAGTTCAATTTGTTAGTGTTGGCCATCAAAGTGATTTCACAGACAAGAAACTGACATTGTGATGTGACAAATGCAACACACTTAACCAGTACAATGAAGGGACTATTAAATTATATTGTATAAATTTATTCATTCCCATTGTTTGGCTGTAAAGTTCAACATGCAATAAAGAAGACAAATTTTAGCAAATAATATCTCTAATTATCCATTCTTTATGCAAGTAAGTGGAGTCTTTTCACACACTGCTATACTCTGCACTTACCATCTTTACTCTAATCATAAGCTGTTATCACAATAGTTGTTTTACTTTTTCAGTCCTTAATAACCTTAACAATGTAATTATTTATGTTTTCTTGTGCTAGGATTAAGTCATGCTGGACCTCTTTCCTTTTAGTATTATTTTAAAATTTAATGTAACTAATTTTTATAGGTATAAATTTCTACATACTATATTGTAAAAATCACAGCATAACTCAAACCAAGCAACACATTTATAGTAACTATGCATAAAGTGTTGTTAAATATTTAGAAACTGTACATATGGAATAATGGCACAAAGGTAACATTTTTACATCAATTTTCATCTTGGTATGCAATTTATACAGTCTGCTGAAAGGCAAAGCACATCAATAATTTTTTTTGTTAATCTGGCTCCCAAATATAAATGTGCTTGGAATATTCTGTGAAAAATGGGGTTCTTTCATTAGAAAATTATTTTTTTATAAGAGGAACTCACTTGTGAAAGGACCTATGTATGTTTCTACAAATATATGAAGAAAATTACATTATAAATAATGTTTTTCCTATTGTTTAGTGAATTGATGTATGACTTCATTTATGGCATATCATTAGCCACACATATTTTAATAAAAGAACTTTCAATGTGTCATCTTTGAAATAATTTGTATATAAATTTCTAATTTATATTCTTCTGAAAGGCCAGTACAATTTTGGCTTGATCTTAAAATATTTATTTGATTAATATAAATTCTATAACCCCTTACCCTGATAACTTATTAGTAATCAATTCTATGTAAAAAATCCCTTTTACATTATATGAAACCATACCATTTCTAGGGAAAACCAGATTTTGACATCACAAATCTGATGCTGATTCCTAGTACCCTGGAATAAAAACTGATGCCAATTCTGAATAACCTGGTACTAGTGACAGGTATTTGAGATGCTGTTTCCACAAAACTTAATGCTAGTGCCATTTCCACAAAACATTGCTAATGCAATTTCCACAAAACTTAATGCTAATGCCATGAATCAATTTTTTAGAATTTAATTTTTATAAAATACCTGAATGAACAATGTTTATTTAGTCATATAAATTGCCATACTATATTTTACAAGTTATTTCGATAAAGTAGAACAAAAATGTTTTATTTATTATTTGCAGTGAAGATTAATTGTTAAAATCTTTTAAATTAGTAGTATATGTTTAAAAATGTATTATGTACATTATTAATAATGTGTTATAATACAGATATGTTTTTATACATGTAGCTTTTAATGTATACTAAATGTATGTGATTTAGCTGCCTAAAATATTGAAGGTGCTCTTTCATACATCAATGTTATAAGTAAATTAATTTGTAATTTTATGACTAAGCAATGATAATTAGCTACATGCAAAATATTAATTGTTAATTAAACATTAAGCAGCTAAATTTTCATTTACTTACCATTTATAAATACTATGTACAAAGCAAAATCTCCAATATTTAATCTACTAAATCACAGATAATTAACCTATATTAAATAATTATGGGCAAAACAACATCTTCAATAATGAAGCAGCTAAATTGTGTATATTTAGCACATTATTTACAATATTCATTACAAATTTTAAAACATTTTTTTCTAATTTCAATATTTAATAACATATTATATATTTTTATAATTTAAAAGATTATAATAATGAATAACTTTTATTTTGATTATTGCATCAATTTTTTTCATTGAAATAAAGTGCTACATGTTTTTGAATAAGTAAATATAAAAGTTATTATTTTAAAACATTTGAGTTCTCGAATTGACATGGGTAACTTTAAGTGGCATCAGATTAAAACGTAAATTGAGTAAATACTAAAGTAAATAATGTGAAAAGTAAAGAGGGGTACATCACTGAAAAGTAAAGGAAGGCACCTTTATATTCAAAAAGTGCACTGTAATGTAATAATTCAATTTTCTAATCCAGTTTTATTACATTGTGTTATATGGCAGTCGAATTTTTTTCACAATAATAGTCACTATGTAACAAAAAATAGGTAGTAACAAAATATTATATCATTGGAAGATGCGTTCTGAATTGTTTTAATATTCAATTTATACACAGATAGATAAGCTGAATACAGAATAAATTTACTACTAAGTAGCAATAAGAAATATGTTCATATACAAACTGCCACTGAAAGTTAAAACACTATATATACATTTTTCACATTAATCCCAGTGCCAATGGGTTAAGAAAGTTGAGTTATTGGTACAAAAAATAAATTAAATAAGTAAGTTTATGAGCCTTTTTCAATCTGTTTTTAAATAATGCTTTCAATGGCATTCATCATACCCTTTCCTTTAGTTTTGTTTTAAATTATTTGTCTTCTAATTTTATTTATGTTCCAAATAATGTTTATTTTATTATAACTTATACTTAAAACTGATTTAAATAATTATTTATTTATTATTTTTATTATAAAAAAATACAATTTCCACATAACATAAAATTTAATATATAATCAAGTGTATAAATATTTTAAATATTATTAGTGTGTATTCCTATTTTTTTTAAATATATAGTTTTATAGTTATATGAACAAATATTGAGAAAAATATCGGAATTCCTTTTAATAAATTGTTTAAGGTTGTGGTTGACGTGATGTTATTTAAAATTATGTTAAATATTTCGAAAAATAATTAAATTTTAATGCCTTTCACAAAATAATGCAGTTTGCGAACCAGATTTATCATTAACAAACCATATTTACTGTTAGTAAATTTCAGTTTATAATTTACCATTTTTCAATAGTTCACAAATGGTATATATAACTTATTGTTTAAATGTATAAACTTTCCTTAATATTTATGAACCATATTAATACATCTTTCGCATATTAATAATAATTTGATATTAATTCATATATCATATTAACGTCTAAATTTGTTAACATTAAATTCTTAATAACTGTTTATTCACTCATCACATATTGAATTATAGTATAATGAATAAACAATATTTGTTTTTGAAATATATATTTTTAAATAATTAAAATAGAGCATTTCAAAGTAGTAAAAATGCATTGAAATTTGCATATCATACATGCATAATATTAACAAATTTGAATACAAATATGTTCCTAATTAGAAATTTATTTAATTTGACAATGATATGCTTAATTTATTAATTCAAAGGCATTTTTACATAATTATAAATAAATATATTTCACCATAATTTGTCAACAGTGTTTTCAGTTAACAAATTTAGGAGCTATTACTTTTTATCCAATTGAGAAATTCCTATATTTTACATTGATTAATAGTATGTATTCTTTGCTGGGTTCAACAGCCAATAAAATTAAAAAAATATTTTTTTCGCAATTATAAATATGAGCTATATTATAAAGTTTAATATCTTTAACATTCTTATCAACATTTTCTTTTCTTTTTTAATTCTTACTTTATTTTATAATTATTAATAATATATACTGTTTTCAACAGTCAATGAAATTAAAAATACACAATTTTCTTGATTATAAAAACATTTGACTTAATAGTGAATTATTATTTAGACAAAACATTTATTGCTATATATCATTCTTGATCAATAAAACAATTTATGAAAAAAAAGAATTATTAGATTTTTTTAAATATCTAGTTTAGACTTTCACAAGTATCAGATTTATGTTAAATGGTATTTATGGCAATTAAATAATGTATATATCTATTCTACCAAGTTTCAAAGTAATTAAATAGTTAGTTAAAATTTCTTTAAATTAGTGCAATTCAATGGTTTCTAGTAAAGTTAGTGTCAAAATTGTACTTATTATATTTCTATTGTATTATGGAGATTAAAACAATTTTAATTGTTAAAAGCAATACATCATGATAACATTTTTGCAGGCATCACACATTCCCCCAAAAACGTTTGAAATACTGATATTTATGGATGGCCTTTACAAGTTAAGACCTTGTTTGTATATTATAATATATTTATAAAAATTTCTAATAATAAATACTGCCTTTAAAGTTATGTATTTGTAAAGATTCTTTCATTACCCCTCAAATTCAGTACTCGTTTGATTTATGACGTCCTTTTCTTCCACTTGGGACAGCTGAGACAATCGATTGCAGTCATGTCAGCTGATATACCGCGTCAGAGTACCCGGTTAGGTGTGACTCCACGTCCCAATTTCCGCGATTTGTGCGCCGGCCGGGTGACCGATGACGGTGTTTCCGCTGCAAGTGGGTCCAGCTTCTCGCCTCAGCCAAAAATGAGCGTCTTCTGGGAAGGGTTTCGGTTCACACTCTACGAGGAGGTGATGCGAAGGATTCGGGCCTATGAGCAGGTGTCTGGCTGCAAGCTCAATGCTAGTATGATTACATTGAATGCGAGGCAGGTTAGTTAGTATTCTAGCCACGTACTAAATACCCTGAACATAATTAATATATTTTTGTGTACTTAAAGATAATTGTATAAAGACAACAATCTAATACTACGGCAGTAGGATGTTATTTCGATGTTCAAAAAATAAAACTTCTGGGTGCAGCCTACGCTGTAGGTATTTTTCAATTTAGATTTGTCAAAACAGGAGTTTCTCATGTGGTCCTCATTTGTATTCATTTTGTATCCATTTAAATAGCAGCATGTAGCAACTCTACGAATTTACACTTCCAAATAAAGCTATCAGGTTTCAGATTCATAGCTATGACGGTTTCAGGAACATCTGGATCAACCAAAACCCATTTTCGTAAACTTCAACAGATTTGGTTAAAATTTTCAACATAGATAAGTTGTATACGGGACTGTAAAAAAATGATATTTACAGACTAGCTACGGTTGAGAAGTGGTTTTAATTTGCCCAGAAATTACCATTTTTGCTATTTTAATACAGTGAATTCAGTATGAGTCAGGTATTCCCGCCGCAGATAACTCGACAAATGTCATGAAATAAGTCAAAAAATTGATAGATGAAAGAAGGATATTAGTAGAATATTCTATTTCTACGGTATTATTATGTTAGTTCAATGCTCCATGTATTCGCAACAATTTCCAAAATAGTTTTAGCTCATACCATAAAAGATATAAATTATATATTTTATGGAATGAGCTAAAACAGTGTATTATAATAATACAACCTGCGCTGTTAGCTAATTTTCACTTTGTGTGTAAAGTGATCTAACTTCGTTTTTTCTTCACGATATGCTAATTGAATGAAATTTTTATTGAGACATTCGACTTATTAAACAAGTTATTTGAACGATATTTAAGTTAATTATTTATAATTGTTAGTGACAGCAGCTTATATATGCTCATGCTTAATTAAATGTTTTATTACATAATCATTTAATTATGAAATTCACAATTGCTATAGAAAGGCGATGTTAATTCATTTTACATACAGCATGGAAATGAGTTAACAGCTAAGTGACCATTAAATAGATAAATGAAGTATACCTAGAAGTAATTGCATAAACGACCACATACCATATTAGATTTAGTGTTCCAGTTTTATTGATTGTATTACTTATTAAAAACAAATTATTTAATTATAGTTATAATATTTAATATTTATTCCGTATAGTTCTCTGATCTAAATAAGTATAACAATTTTACAATAATATGTTTATTATTGACGTATTGTTTTTATTTAAATGTATTTAATATTTTGTATTGATATTTTCAACCTGAGGTACTTACTTTTTAAACACGTATCTTATTAATATATATTATTATATTTGGTAAAATATCACATTCATAGAAATTTTGTTTAACTATATATTTTACGTGAATTATTATGTAGTCTGCGCAATCTGCGATAAGAATCTAAATAATATTTGAGTAAAATACTTGACTTAATAAATTTACTTTAAAATAGAGTAAATTAAAAATTAGAGTTAAACATAAATATGTAGGACATTGATATTATAAATAAAATTATTTTAAATGTATATTGTATAACTTGACTTTTCCGATTACTTATAGAGTGCTTTCGATAATACTACACAATTTAGACAACATAATAATTATTGCTAAAGATATTATATCTACATTTAAAAATATGTCTCGAACGTACTATTTTAACAAGTATAATAATATATACTAGTAAGATCTTTCTTTGAAAAAATACTACAGTTTGAAGACATCAATGACATATATTAATTTTATTTATTGAATTTCAATTTATGGATTTATTCAATTTATTAATTTTTGAAAAAATGTGTTTATAACGCTAAAAAGTTATAAATGTTATTATATGAATTTTATAAAAAGTTATTGTGTTATAAATATCAAACTTTTTCAACTATTATCATGTGAATATACATAACATACGTGTACGAATACTACTGAAGAAATCCAATAATATCGAAAGCGCACTAATTCTTTGAGAAGCCAAATTATATATTATAAATATAATTTTTATATGTTATGTATTTTTGTAATATACTACAATAACCTATTACTCACTACAACGTATTGCTGTGACATGTATGTTATTTGATTATCTTCTAAGATGTTTAAGACAATTTTAAACTGTCAAATAACTTATGTGCTTTATTAGAAAGTTTATTCCTGTTTTGTAAAGTTAAACATATTAAATTTATATTATTGTAAAAATAACGTGGAGGAATATGGAGCCAAGAATTACATATTTTTAAGCGCTTTACCGTTTGCTTTTAAATTAAATGTCCGATCTCCTCCGGTTCACCATGTAAACGCAGGGTCGGCCGGACTACCTCTACTTCCGGCAGATCACCTTCTGGTGCTCGCACTGCTCTCTAGTGGGCGGTAAGTCCAGCCAATCGCCCAGCTTGGCCCTGGACCAGCGACTCTGCCCCTTCCTGGCCGTGGTGGTTGGTGACGAGGCCAGTCAGGCGCTCATCCTCTCTCAGATCTATGCTCAGCACCGCCACCTAGACCACGTTAGCTCGGAGGTGAGGCTGCCTGTGGCCAACCCGAGGCCGCTCCCGGGACTGCAGCAGGTGCCAGCGTCATCCGCTCGTGATGAGGACAGTGCCTCTTCTGGGGGTCGAGGTGCGTGTTCTGAGCTTGTGTTTGTTTGTTCTACTGCTAATAATTATTCAAAAAATATTTTTTTTGTATTATATACCCTAACAGCTGCCTGACGTTTTTATTTGAAAGTGGAGATAGTTATTACACAGCTATCTTATTAATATAATGTTGACCCCCCTGAAGTGGAATAAAAAAGTTTGAATATAAAAATGAATAATGATAATAAATTCTTCATATATCTATGTCATGTTTTCAATATAGACAATCATGCATAGATAATATTATTAGCTTTCCTTAGATAAGCAAGACAAAAAGGCATTAAGATGATTTTTTTACGAAGTATGGGTATAATGGTGGTTCTATACTAACTTCTCATCTTATCTCTCATTAAGACTTTACTTGTGAGAAGTTTATTAGTAGTATAGAATTCTCTGATATACTTAATATTTATTGTGTACTACTACGATAAAATTATTTATGTTAGAATTTTATAAAAGTCAGAACTAATAGTATCAATTAAAAAAAAATTATAGGAATATAATTTACACCTGGGGTAAATTAAAATGCTTAGAGAAAATTGGTGCTATTGTATGTTATCGAGTTATAATAACTAAATATTTATTGTATCTAGTTGTTTACTGACCTTAAGAAACGCTACAATGTTTTTTTACAGCTCAATTGTATAATATTGTGTAATAATGTGTAATTATATTTAAATTAATGCTGAAAAGGTATTTTCTATAAATTTGAATAGTGAATTAAGTATTTGCTATTATAATGTATTTTAATATTGGTTTGTGATAAAACACGGTTTTTGTTCTATTTTAACTTACCGATATTTTTTGTTTGACATGATTGACTTATGATAATAAATCATAAGAGCAATGATAATGCTCTTTTATTTTATTGTCTTTTATTTGAATGTCTTTTAATTATCATTGCTAAATTCATTATCATAAATTATCATAAATTATCATTATCTAAATTTCTCATCGATTTTCTCAACTTCCTTTAATATATCCCTACGGTAAATACATTAATAAGTTGATAATTTAATCGGAAATGGTAATTTCAATATTAATTTAGTCTAAACTAGTCCACACAAATTGCTTTATAAACTTAGAATTAATTTTTATTTCTTTTCCTACAGTTTTGTTTTAAAATATCGTTCCTAGATTTGATTTATCGCTATAGGCCTATTAAAAAAAGTATTTTTAACTATAGGATTCAATTAATTTTTTAAACTTTTTGATACGGATTCATCGTTTACTATTTAATTAATATTGCTTCGACCATTTTCCATTTTGGCATTATTATTGTTTTTGATTGATGACTGAAATATTATTTTAAAAAGCGCGTAATCCATCTGGCAACTTTTTAAACTTTAAGTTTTCAATTTAGCTCTAAAGATGTTACTATAGAGTAAACCTTGTTGGATATGTATATTTTAAAATGAAAAAGTAAACAGGGTTGCCACATGTTCTGATTGTTCTTAAAAGCATTTATTTTCATAAATATCTTTAACAATGTCTCGATTAGCCCTGATTTTCATCTACTGTTCTTAAAACCTGAAAATGTTTTTAAAGGTCATTATTTTTGGACGTTTTTATTAGAAAAAAATTGAAACTAATTTCAATTATTGTTTTTACCAACAAGGCAAATAAATGTTGATCTTCGCGCAATATTTTCACTTGTATGCAAGGTCTTTTTATTTTCTGTACTAACGCTTTCCTATTCAGTATTTTTGTTTGAGTTACAAGATCTCTTGATGGACTATCAATTATTGTCTAGCTACATTTTCTATTACAATATTTCAGTTATATCATTTTGTCCATGCCTTAAGAAGGATTTTAGTATGAATTGCCCTATATACATCTTGTATGCAGTATATTTACTGTGTCCTATATACATTTCTGCCATGACATAAGAAGTGTTTTAAGAACTTTAATAAATTTATGTGTTTATATATGAGTATTATTTGAAAGTAATTTTTATTGGCCATAAAAAGGATTTTTACATTAATAATAATTAAAATACTCAGTCAGATCCTTTGCTGTATTTTCTTAATATTTTATATAGATCATTGTTTTATTTCTACTAAACTTTGTTTTTGTTGTTTGCGCTCTATATTAACCTTTAGACAGTTTTCAATAGGTACTTTCTCGGTAATATAAATTGTCCTTAATACTGGCCAAGTGTCCTTAAAGGACGTTTTGAAAAATCTGTGACAACCCTGAGTAAACTATGACATAATCTGAGTAATGTGTTCTTTTATGATTAAGGTAATAAAATTAAGATTAATTTTTATGTAACATATTTTGCAACAATAAAATGACTGATGAAAAAAAATAGTTTTTTGTAGAATGTTTAATTTTATTTTGTTGTTTGCTTGTACTTTCTTAAATTATATCAACATTCACAATAAAACTATTTTGTTCGCTATCAAAAATTATTATAGTTTAATCTATTAAAAGATAGACTAAAATATTGTATTTTGATTGTTTGTATTGTTCAGAACCGTAACAGTTTTTTCTTGATTATTTAGATTCTAACTAAATTCTTGTTTAGGATCGAAATCTGCCACCAAGTCAGCATCACGACAATCAGCCGGCAACGCCAGGAAGGATATTAAAATACGTCACTCGCTGGCCACCCATAATCGGCGTCTTCACCGCCATGGAAAGCAAAGTATTTATTTCTTTCCCTATTTCGCAGGGTTAGAGTACTAACTCTTTTGTATTTTTTCTTGCAAATATCAGTTTTGTTAAAAACGGCTATAGAGTCTACTATTGAATTACATTAGTAAGCTGAGTATAAGACTTCGACAATATCTTCAAATGTTCATCTTCACTCTTATTGCCATTTCCAACCATGCATAACGTATGTGGGTGTACTTTTTCTTTAGATTTTTTTGCTTAATTTTGAAACAATATGTACTTTTATTATCTTGATGGGAGATATCAATAGACAAACTAAAATTGACTTGGCCGCTTAGTCTAAATATATTGGAGACAATGACATGTCGTCTAACGTAACTTTTTAACGAATTTTGTCATCAAATATTATAAGATCATTTAATAAACAACTACAGCATAGCATAAAACAAGGTATCTGAATTGAAGTGCTTTTTCCACGCGGTCACCCCACAGTCCCTAAGACCCCTCTGAGTAGCAGCAACAACTCCAACTCGGCATCAGTTGTGGCCCTCCGAACCAGGAAACGTTCCCTGTCTCAAAGTGACGAGACATCTGCCCCCCCTCCTCCAGCCAGCTCTAGACCACCGGCAGAAGTGGCCAAGCAAACCCAACTGAGTAGCTCCAGTTGGCAGTCGGCTGCTGTTGCTTCTTCGGTATGTGTGGGCATTGATTCAGTCAATGTGTCTGAATTTCACAGTGAAATTCTGTTGACGTAATGTGAATAATAATTTATTGTTAATGAGATAGCTGCCATTTCAAATATTTTTTGAATTGGTGACTGCTTTTAGTTTATGCTATCAAACTAAAATATCATTTTCAGGCGCTATAAGGAAACTGAAATATATGTTCCGATTAATCCTAAAAGGAGATTCCTATCAGTATAGGGGATGTAAGATAAATTCCAATAGATTCCTTTGAGCTGGGGATGTAAGACTATTTTCACGTATCTTAAATTTAAGAATCCTTCGAGCGTAAGAATTGTTCAATTCATTCCCTTTTCATTCAATAATTATTTATTCGAGTATGTCGACGACGTGAAAATTTAGCATCCTTTTTCAAAAAGTAGTTTGTTTTGTAAACATTGAATATTTTCTACCTTTTACTAAAAATAGGTAAATTTGTGTAGCTGTTTCCCATCACTTCGTGCGAATAGACTTAATCTTAAAAACCTAGAATTCTTATTTCAATATTGACAGGAATTGAAAATTATTTCCATCATTTACTTTTACCGACTGACAAAAACGCACTGGTCATTGAGGGTATACTATTTCGATAAATATACCCATGTATACAGTGTACAAGGTTGATCAAGGATGGAAATTAGGTTTCCATTTTTTCTAACCGGGTTATATATAATTAATATAATCGATATGCATGCTTAGCCTACATGTTACGTGGATCCATTTTTCATGGCATCTCCTTTGAAAGTGGTAAAATTATAATTTAGTGACACAGTTCAGCTATTCATATCTCTTTGATTTTGTTTACGTGATGTTTTTTTGTATAAATATATGCATGTATGCTGTGATTGATACAATTTTCTACCATTATTGTCTCTTAATTTTAATAAATAAATAAAATATATACTTAATGCATTTAATTAAGTTAATAAAGAGATTTATTTAAGTTATTGTTAAGTAATTTACAGAGAAATAAGACTGTAAATATCAGTAAACTTAAAAATATATAATTAGAATTTCGGTTTAATTCATTATATTCTGTTTTCTTTTTTCAATTATATTCGTTTTTAAAAATAATTTTCAGTTTGTTATTAGTTTTTAATATTAGTCATTTAAATTAGATTTCATAAAGTATCACTTACATTTTATATTAAATAACTGAAGCTTAACTAAAATAATTTAAATAAATTATGAAAACAAATTATCCATATTCCACTCAATATTTTATTATTGGCTTGATATTTATATAATCTTAATACCTGGTTATGAGTATTTAATTAAATTAAAAATTCCAAAACTCAATTGTTGGATACCTATATTATTTAAATTGTGATACCCTATCAGCTAGCTTTTATTGTGAATTGAGTTTGATTCTATTGCTTGATTTGGGATGATTTATTATTAGTATTAAATGATTAGTATTTATATTAAACAAATATTGGAAATTGTATTCGAAATAGTAATTGATATTTGTATTTACACTGTTAATAGCAGGTGTTTAGTGGATGTTAACTAAATTTAAAGGTAGTTAATTAGAAAAAATCTATAAATAGAAGTAGTTATATGTTATGTAACATGTTAGAATATCTAACAAATTTATTAAACCGGTTTTGAGACATTTTAAAACATAAAGTATGCCATTATGAGTAATGATTTTGGCATAACAGTATGTTTATTTCTCTTCTAAAATATTTATTTGATCAGATTGCAATTATTTTGTAAACTTTTTGCATTTTAATTACTTAAAATATTAATATTTAAACTTTTTTCTTTTAACTACTGGTTTAAAAATATTTTTTTCAATGTACTTTGAACTAAATAATATAATATTTGTAAGCTATATATCATATAATTAATAATCAAATTAAGGAACCACTCTCGTACAAAATATTAACGCTATGATTGTACTATATCAATTAATATATTAAGTTATTTCTTATCATAGTACCAACATGCTAAATAGTATTAATGTTTTATTTATCAGTGAACTTTAAGATGGACTGTCCAACAATTCCACTCGATTTATATTTCAGGATTCCGGCCAATCGGAGGCGGATGATGTAATGGCCGAGGCGACATGTCAGATCTGCAGCTTTAAGTCGACTTCGAAAAATGCCTTCTGTGGTCACTGTTGGCTCGCTCACAAGCATATTGTCGACATCATTTCTACCTGGTGATTTTAGTCCACCGTATAGGACTACATCGAAACGTGTACTCCATTTCAAAAACTTCTCGTCAGATCATGCTATCTTTTATCCACTATATAATTGCATTTATGTACATTTTATTGTAATACTATTTACACACTATATCCTTGTTTTCTATACATATTGAATGACTATTGATAGATTCGAGACTATTTGTCAGAAATAAAACTTCTTTTTTTAAATGCTTTATTTCTTGTTTGTGTGTATTTTATTCTATTTTAAATAATATTGTTTTAACATGTGTGATTGAAATTATATTTGTGTATGAAGCACATTTTATTTTTCTGGTATTAGTTATTAATAGATTTTCACTGGCAATTTAACATAAACTTTATTTTAACTGAATTAAAATTATTTTATCTGTTCTAAAAGTGGATTTTAATGGGAAGTTACCTTTTTAATATGTCTAATTTTAATATTTATATTTTCTTACTTTTTCATAGTACGCCTGTTTTATAATCAATTAATTAAATTTTAATCTATTTGTTGTATTTTGCCCGGACTAATCTCTTACTAGCTATGTGATATTTTCATGATTTATTCATTATAACATTTTATAATAGTTTAACATCCATATATTTGAGAATTCATTAATATGTCCGTATACTATTAATAATCGGTTAGTAAGATAATTTTCTGACAATGCGCAATTATATATTTAATTTTTCAAATGTAAATACTGAATTGTAAGCCAAAAACATTAAAATCTTATATACCATTTAACATTCAGAATATAATCTAAATATTCTGGAAAATATTAAATTGGTGTCGTTGGTCTCACGAAAGTGATATTTTCATTTCGCTTAACGATGTGTTAATTTTATTAAGGGATATTCTTTTTTGAATCGTAAAATTGTTTAATAAAAAACATATGACATACAATACTTTTGCTTTCGAATTCTGAACTAACTGTTCTTTGTATTGGCTCTATCAATTTGTGTTTGTATTTTGCAGACATAAGAGTAATCGACAAAAAATATATAGTAAGTTATACCTAGTAAATGAATTACTAAGTATCCATTGGTACATCCTGGTACAACGACTCACGACACGCAATCCCTGTGTTCATGTCAGTAATGAGCAGCAGTGAAGAAGAGGTGTCCTGGATTTCGTGGTTCTGCAGTCTGCGGGGCAACGAGTTCTTCTGCGAGGTGGACGAGGAATACATCCAGGATCGGTTCAACCTCACCGGGCTTAACGAACAGGTGCCCCACTACAGGAAGGCGCTCGATATTATTATGGACCTCGAACCGGGTAAGTTCTCTGTCTTCATAGCTTTCTGTCTTTTCTGGGGCTGATTGGGCTGAACTGCTGTATGGGTTTTTGATAGGGTCCATTCCTATATCACACGTTCAACGAAATTTGTAATGCTTCAGATTCCCAATCGTATATAAATTGCATATTTTTTAGGTACTGGGCTCATTCGATAGTTCTAAAAAAATAGTTAATGTGTGTTTTTTATAATATATAAATTAATACTTTTATTGCATATTTCATATGTTAAAATCGGACTACATTATGAACCTACTACAATTGGGAATGTCTCGATTTTTGTCCTACTTTTTTTTATTATTTATCATTTTTTGGTATCTGGAAAATTCGGAAATATTATTTATAAGAAGTTGATAACATTGTGTTTTTGAATAATTACAATAGTAAACAAAATATTTCGATGTACCCGAAAAAGAATTTAAAATATTATTTTCACCGAAAATGATAATTTAACTTAGCTTCAGTAGACATATAGCCTAGCAATTATTTTCTTTTATAAACTGGAAATGTATTTTTCAATTTTTTAAGCGTTGCTCTAACTCGATAGGCTACTGCTATTTAATTTATTTACTTTTGGTCTTATGATTAATGTTTAAACATATTGATGGTTCAATAATCTATCAACATCTATACATCAACACGCTTTACATTTCACTATAGTTTCAGCGTGCTATATTGAACTGTACATATGATTTGTATAAACACCGACTTTCATGTTGAGAGAAAATTAATACAACATATTATTCTATTATATCAACTTTCTACTTAATAACAAACATGTTATATCTAACATTTTAGGTATATCATGTTATTTCATCCCTATATGAAATAATGTATATTTTATATGAATATTATTATAGATGTTTATCTAGAAAAAATGTCAATCCAACTTATTGTGTAGTATGTTTTGTGGAATATGAATTAAAAAAATAATTAAAATCGTTATTTCTTAATTACCTAAAGCCTACGTTTTTTTAAAATTATATCGGTTAATTTGTTTTGTTCCCCTTCTCTCCATACAAAGATATCTTAAAATAACTATATTTGAATAGTCGGTATCTGTAAAATTAGAAAGTGTATTTGAAAATGGGCTGAAATTAGTCCGGTTATTACTTTTTTTTTGATAAACAATTGTATTATATTTTATTGTAAGTCGGCAGTAGATTATAACGAACACGACGTCTAACTGTTAAATAATCATTTTCTACAGTAACTATACTGATACCAGCCTTCCATATGACCATAAATATAAATATACCTTCTTAAAAGGTAGCCAAAATAAAACAATAAATCAAAATTAAAAAAAATAAATTAATATGACATTTTTCATATTGCTATTTTATGCTTTCTAAAGTATACATTTTAAAATGTTCTGTGTTACTCAAATAATATGCATTATTTACCTACGTTACTCATTTATATATTCAAAAATTAATATATTTCTTATTGTCTATTTCATAGATTTTTAGGTTTTATTGATTAAATAACTATATCTCATAAGATGTTATGTAGTTGCTTGCTATTATAAAATATTTTTTTCTAAAAATATAATTTGTCATATATCGTTATAACATTATAATATATATATATATATATTACTGTGGAAGTCTTTTTGATATATATAATAATCATTAAACTATATATTAAAGTTATGTACATCATTTTAATGAATAGTTTCACAGAGGTTCGACATGGTAATAAATATTCAATAAAATGAAAGAACAAACAAATATACCACTCTTTGTAAAGGAAACCACTAAAAAAGATGAAATCATAATTTTTTTACTGAACTATAATTAAAATCGGCTAGAAGTTTCGGGACCATTGAATCCATACTCGACGTTGTTGGCTTCCAGATGACGACATGGAGGAGAATCCCAACCACTCAGATGTGATCGAGCAGGCGGCGGAAATGCTCTACGGACTCATCCACTCTCGGTACATTCTTACTAACCGAGGCATCGCTCAGATGATTGAAAAGTGGTACCATGGTGACTTTGGCCACTGTCCCAGGGTGCGTTCAAGCTTTTTCTCTGTCCTAATTATCTTATAAAAATATATTATATAATAGTTATATACTTATAAAACATTTTTTTCTAAAATTAATCTGAGCGTTTTGGAAAAGTACATCATGTAGTCTGGTAGAAAGGCTTACTACGAAAATAAATTTTGATATGATTACATTATTTATGGTCAATTGACCAAAGCGACAGTGAAATCTAACCATCATCGTGTTTACCAATATTGATAAGAGATATATAACCCTAAACAATTCCTCCTTATACCTAGGCTGTTATAATGCACGACCAATGTTGCAAAGTGTTTAGTTTGTGCACAAAATAATATGTGTAATATTATTAATAAAAAATTCATAGAAAAAATTTTTAAGCGGTCGATGAAACCTTGAGACTAAAAGCTTAAGGGGGAGGTACAGCAGGGATTATTAAAAAATGCAATTTTCACGAAAAGAATTGAGAGTTGTTTCATTTTATGCAGAATTTTATGTAGTTTATAATACTTTTAACCGTTTTGAATTATATATAGTAGTTTTTGAGATATTGTTAATTTTATAACATATGGTTGGAAATCAA
>JAUZND010035748.1:0-22013 GCA_034780555.1 Coelogynopora nodosa
CATACAAAGTTGGACTAATTGAGCAGACGAGAGTAACACGACTTCCTTCTCTTGCAGTCAGTGGATATTGCACAATTTTGACTTCGTACGAAGGTTCTGAAATCAATAAGAAATACCTATGCATATATATATACATTTTATATATTTGTATATGAGTAATGTTATTGCATTAATTACTGGTTTATCATTGATACTAAGGATAAATCTAAAAAGATGAATACTTAGCAGCAATAAGAAAAAGCCATAATATATTAATCGACAAATTTGCTGAATAATTAAAAAATAATTAAAAATCTGTTATTATGCGTTCCTATGAGATTTGATAAGATAATAATATTAATATTTGTATACAATATATAATTGCAATATCACACAATTATCGATATTTTTATACAGAGTATACTTTCTTTACTGTAATCAATTATTAAATATGAAAATTAAACACCTGGATACAACTGTAATTGGGAGATTGATAACATAAGGTACAACTTTTTGTTAATATATGTATGTTTCAAAAATAATTCGTTGATATTTGTGTCATTATTTAAGAAGATATTTACCAATATGCGCTCATCAATAAAATCTGAAACATTAACCTGTCAATTTAAATAATGTTTTAAACAATTTATTAATGTTATACATAAACCTCATCAGTAACAGTGATACATTTTAGACAATACTATGAAACTTTAAGACTTTCACTCAATATAGCATTAAAATAGAACAATTAAAACTCTACTATTGTGAAAAGAAATGGAGTAAAATTGACGACACATATCTGACATATAAATATATAATTATAAGATATTATACCGATTTCTTTTTTAACTATAACACGATGACTTTTAGATATTTGTTTTATTTTACATTGACATGTTTAATATTACTTACTCATCAATCATCTCTGAAAAGTGTACCAGGCGATTTCGTCTACTGTTGTCAAATATGATTGTGCTTTATACACCTATTTAATCAATTCTATTGACATAATACATAACAAAAGAGAAATAAAAATGACAATAATTTAAAAAAATCCAGGATAGCAAACCGGCCAGGAATACATTTTGAGTAATAATACCTTTATCTTTCTTTTTTATTGTGATGGTGTAATCAGAATAACGTTCAATAACCTTTCTATAATTGACAAGATCGGTTCCATTGGCCATGCATCTATAATTTCCATTGTTGTCTGCATATTTGTAACGATTGATGGCAAAAGTATCTCCCCCTCCAATCAACCTCTCATTAAGGTACCATCTGTATTGAGGAGCATACAAAGTTGGACTAATTGAGCAGACGAGAGTAACACGACTTCCTTCTCTTGCAGTCAGTGGATATTGCACAATTGTGACTTCGTACGAAGGTTCTGAAATTAAAGTGTATATATATATGCTTGTTATATATTGTATATGAATATAATAATAGTGGTATAATAAATATGGTTATATATGTAATGATGCATGCATAAAAAGATTTGGAATTTCTGTTTAATTCCTAAAAAAATGATAATAAAAGCAAATAATAAAAAAGGTTTCATTTTGCATCCCGCATATTTGAAATAAATAATTATAAATCAAATGTATATTACATTTTTTTAATTTATGTGTGATATAAAATATAGAAACTATGTCTGATAGTTTAAACTTGACCACTCTAAATTTATTAAAAGCATTATAAATGTATAAAATACAAACTATATAATTTTATATAAATTGTTTTGTAAATCACATTCATATTTTAATTGATTAAAAAGTCCTGTATAACATATATATATATGTAACCTATAACTATTTTAGGCATAATTATGAATTTTGCGTGTTGCACTAAATATTTTACTTTTCTGACCTCAATAGCTATATATAATTGATATATTATTATGGAATAAAAGGTATTCACAAATTTAGCAAATAACAATCAGAATATACTATATCACAAAATGATAGATATTTATATCCAAAGTATAATGTCTTTAGTTGCAATCTTTTTTTAAATTTGAAAATTAAATACAAAACTACTGCGTGCATAAGATTGGATGAAATAAGGAAAATATTTTGATTAACTATATATGTATTATATATATATATATATATATATATATATATATTAAATACATTGAGTATTTTTGCAGAATTATTATGATAACATTAGTTTACTTTTCAAATAAGATGTTTACTATAAAATAAAAAATCAATCGAATCGGAAATCTATACCAATCATTTTAAATACTATTTAAAAGTACAATTTTATACACATACACTTTATTAATCACATTGACTTAGTTCAGAAAATGTAATGTCAATGTTTATGGCAATATGTTACCTAATTCCTTTAGCTTCCTTTATTATTACAAAGAAATTTTGTATTAAAATAATAAAAAGAATTTACACATGTAAATAATAATTTATAGAATAATAATAATAATTCGAAATTTCAAACATCGATTTATCTTTTAAATATATAATGTTGACATTCATGAATATTGGTTTTATTTGACAATATATTATTTAACATTACGTAGCGAGTGTTTGTGACTCATCAATCGTCTGTGAAAAGTATACCAATCGATTTAGACTTCAATTTACAAATACAAATCTGCTTTTACACCCATGGAATCATACTAGTACTTATATTGAATATATTGAACTGGTTTATAATAAAACATAAATACATATTGACATAATTCAATAATCATATTATACTACCTCCATTCAGGAATAAAATTTAGAATAATCGTACCTTTTTTAATGTTCACGACATAATCGAGATAACGTTCAATCATTCTATTTTTGTAATGATCGGTTCCATCAACCATGCATCTATAAATCCCGTTGTTTTCTGCATGTTTGTAAGAATCTATGATGACTGTAGCACCTCTTCCAATGAAGCTCTCATTAAAGTACCATCTGTAGAGGGGATCATACAAGTTAGGATTAGTTGAGCAGACGAGAGTAACACGATTTCCTTCTCTTGCAAGCAGTGGGTATTGCACAATTTTGACTTCGTACGAAGGTTCTGAAATAAATAAGAATATAAAACTAAAGTATACATGTATATATATATTTAAATATGTAAATATCAATTCATTTTTACTCTTAACATTAAAAGTTAGGTGTTTAAAACAGTCACTTATAATAATAAATAATAAATAAAACATTTAACTAAGTCCAGCTTTAATTTTTCTGAAACGTTTGGTTTGCAATGACATTGGAATCTTTCGTAGTTACTTGTGCACCGAAGCGAAGGTAATAAGTAAAATAGTTATGTTCAAAATATTGATGCTATGATTATATGTTATAATTATTACACGGTTATAAATGTGTTAGTGAACATACATGCAACATCTATTTTTCTTCGGTGAAAAAATTTGGTGTTCAATAGATTTTTTTCATGCTTTTTGTATATTTTTTAAAATAAAATAAATATAGTTTAACATTAACATAATCAATTATTGAAGGTTATTATTTAGGTACAAAATCAAAACTAGTGATGTATTGGTTCTAAGTAATGAACAACGGAAGGCCTCAGAATGTATTGTTTATAAATTATCATCATAGGCCTATAAGTCGTCATTGGTTATGCGCTTTTTCACCTCAATTACATAACACTATTTTAACTAAAACATCTCTTTGTATAGGAATTATTGTGTGTGAATATTGTAATATATAGCACGGTTGCGGTAAAACAAGAATTAAATTGAACCAACCAAGGCATTCCACTTGAGTTAGAAGAAGATAGATGGCTCCCAAACCAAATAGAGTAACGACTCCCTTTGTACTGTTCATGTATACTGAGAGAAAGGATGCAGGATTACAAATAATATTGTTACAGAATTATTTGATTGCTTATTTATATACAAGCTCTCATGAGATATACGATACAATCAAATTTAAATCTACACTATATATAATGACAAGAGTGTTGTTTCAATTATCGTTTTATCTATCCTGTGTAAACTGGGGTTAGTGAATAAATGATTAACCTTTACAAAATTTGGAAATTATACAATAAAATATTTCGAACATTTTCAATGTATTATATTTTGTGATTTGTGTTATTATAATCTAAATGATTCTCGTATCAGTACACATTTGTTTGTATAAGCTATAAAAGGGTTCTTCTGCTTCCGCTCCCTCCCCCAATCTCGCTCCCTCTGCCTCTCTCACATTCTCTCTCTCTCTGTCTCTCTCTCTCTCGCGCTCTCTCTTTCTCTCTCTCTCTCTGCCTCTCTCACACTCTCTCTCTCTCTGCCTCTCTCACACTCTCTCTCTATCTATCTCTCTCTCGATCTCATTCGTCAGTGTTTTCAATTGTTTTGTATATTTCGTTAATATTATCCCACCTACACTCACATGACCTATATTATCCCACCTACACTCACATGACCTATATTATCCCACCTACACTCACATGACCTATACCAATATTATCCCACCTACACTCACATGACCTTTACCAATAATTGCAAAATTATTTTAAATATCTTCAAAAAATATCTAATTCAATAAACTGAACAATCAAAAGACATATTATAAAAAACTAAATATATTGCATTGTTTAAACACTCCGAAGTAATATAATGTAATATAATTAAATGGAAATAGAAATAAAACTCCATATTGCATATTTTTTAGCTATATACATTTTATTTCATTCTAAGTAATGAATAACTCATACAATGTGATTATTTTAATATATAGACGAAGATTAAGGACGGTGCTGACATTTTTTTAAATGTAGCTCACAGTTTGATGGCAGATATAAAAAATAAGATAATAATTTCGTTTTATATTGATGTTTAATATTTCATAAAGAATACAATTGAAGGTCCGATATAACAGCATGATAATACATCAGAGAAACAAGCTAGCATGATATGTTCACAGATGTACAAAATTAATTGAAAAGCAAAATATTATTATAGCTTACATAGAAACAAGGTACTGACACAAAAAATATGTGGAAACAAATGGGCAAAAAGTCACAGAATATAAAAACTATAAACTACTGCGCTGATGATACTGGAGGATTCACCATTGTTAACATATAAGAAACCGGTATTAAGAATATTATATAATATTTGAATTTACTTTAATATAATAAGTCATACTTTTATCCATGACACGTATACATTCCAAGAGTTTTAGCAAAGTAAAAATCGATACAATTTCCGGATTTAAAGGTATGAACAAAAAGTCAATATTTGAAGAACATTTAAAGTACTTTTATACATTTTAGAAATATAAATATTTCATAAATATTTATTACACTTTTTATAAAGAGAATTCAGAAGATACGTACCGGCGTTGTTCGGAAATGTTGATTTTGAGTTTGAGACTATACATTTCATTTAAGGTTATTTAGCAACTTATAAATTAAAAATGAGTTAATAGATGTAACGAAACGTTTATTATAAGCTGGATTTAATACTTGTTGGAACTGAACTATAGAAGATCTGTGTGAAAAGAGTATCTGGTCATCCTTCGATCTGTCCAACGTTTAATGTGTTATAAACTTCTGTAATTATTGTTCTATCTAAACATACATCTCAAATACTTAGCTTTGATTTAAGATAATATTTTCATGCATCCATCTGATTATTCTTCTAAAGTGAATTATATATTCCAGATTCTCCTTAGACTTATGAAATAATTGTATTTAACCCTTTGCCGAAAATGCAATTTTCCTTTTATTCCGCCTTATCGAAAATGCCCATCACCGTAGGCCAATCGTTTCGTCCACTCTTTGAGACTTTTTCATTCTTATCTTGTAACATAGTCAATAACATTTTTGAAAAATACGAACAATGTGACAAACTTAATATTTGTAGTTTGCTTAAACTCTCCTTAAACACTCCTGAAACGTTCAATAAAATCTCTTTAAACTCTGTGTCGTGACCAAAAGCAGATAGTTTCTACAATAAGCTTTTATTCAATCAAGCAAGGCTAAATGAATCAACAGAGAAACAGATAATAATATATGTACTGTAGTAAAACTTATCTAGCCATGTGAATGGAGCTCACTATAAATCAATACAGAGAACTGAGACGGCATAAACAGCTAATACTAACTAACAGCTTAATATAAGTATAATGACTTGTGTCTACAGAGTTAAGATATATAACACTCTGCTTAATGATGAAATAATTTTAAGTTTTGCAATACGTAAACCTCTTTTTCCTGTATTGACTAACTTGTTCCTAACTCATATTAAAACAAAGTTAATTTTTAGATTTAAAGAGGTAGATCCTTCTTTCTAGATTTATAAATGTAGTGAACATTTACCTGGAGTATGTCCACAACGAAAAAAAAAGCTTGTTGAGATTAACGTTTTTTTGTATGATTCGAAAAATACAACTAAAAATAAAAGTGATGTTTTTAAAAGCAAAGATGAATATCTAAAAAAGTTGTATCATTTTGGTATAGAGATTTTCCACATTTAATTTGTAACAAAGTTAATAGAACATTTTGACATGATGTACTACTGTTTGACATGCTATGTTGATTAAAAATCCAAACAAAAATTAAAAATCATTTATAATTATATCTTTATATATCCATATTTCGAAAAAATTAATGATGTGAATTAATTAATTAAGTCACATTAAAAATATGTAATAATCATAAAACGTTAACTAGTTTAAAAAAAGAATATGTGGTAATATATTATCTATATATTGTTTAGTAAACTAACATATTTATACCTCATAAATAATATTATACAATGTCTCTGCTCTGTCGTATGAATTACAAGTTAAACTACGAAAGTTAAATGTAGTAAAAAGGATGATTTAAAATAATCAAATACATCAGTTGTCAGTCCATTTAAAAAACATAGTGTTGTTCCTCTAATACCAGGTGGTATACTAACTCTACTTTATTATGTTTGTGTTTCCATATCAGAAGATAATTTTGATATATTTAGTAGAAAAAGAACACCTCATATGTAATTGAAAATCTCATGAGACGTAGATAAATGTATTTTTTGTTGAGTTTAAAACAGAATCATGTAAATAAAATTAGTTATTTAAAGGTCCGGATTCAAATGGCAAAACTTCCGACAATTAACTGTGAATTGACACTGATTTAGCACAAATTAAGTATAAATGACAACCCATCATCAGTTTCTCAACCGTATGCGATATCTTCGTGGAATGAAGATATAATTGACGTCGTTGCATTTGCATTCCTCCGATTTATAATATTTAACGCCAGCTGTGCCGCACTCCTGGAGGCACCATCGTGGAGTATCTAGCGGAGGAACTTTCATCCCTGGAAACAGATAAATTGTTTATGAAGGAAATGCATATTGTCTATTAGCTCTATGTAATATACAGTAATACATAGATCATTTATCAGTGCATTGCCTATTATCTATTATACAGTTATTGCATGAAAATTATTCAATATCAATGGTTATTGAACGAAAGCCTGAGTTTTCCAATTATCGACTTCGAGCGTCAGCGAGTTCGATAATTTTCAGTTCGGCAATTCCATTGATTTTGAATAATTTTCATGCAATAATCATTATTATACCATGGAAATAAAACATTTAAAAATGTGTAGCTAAGTTTAAAATTCGAAACTAAGTTTTATACCACATTTTAATCTATTAAATTAATATTTACAGTTTAATCAACTGTTTTACCATGAATTTTTTATATTTTTTTATATTTTTTAATATTTTAACAACTAACAATTTTAATTAAAATATTTAAAAAAACTTATTTTTCATTATCAAACTCGTTTCACTCGTTTAATAATTTAAAAAATCGTTTATTTTTTTAATTACATTGGAATGACATATAGGAATATTGTATGTACATTAGAATATCTGGTAGAATAAAAGTTAAACAAAAGCAGTGCTAGCATAGAGGTATAATTACTACTCATTAATATAGATAAACAATGAATTATATTTACGCAAATATAGATAACAATATATTTAATCGATGCTTACCGTGCTGATAACACGAAGCGTGCTGATAACAACGAATCGATCATTATTATTGCACGGTAAAAATTGATTATTAGTTGAAATATCAAAGGTTATCAGCATGAATTTTAACACAGAGAGATAGGAAGGCCATGGTATAATAGTTAATAAAAACATAAACATTTTAATTTGAGACATGTTATGCATTATTTGAATTTTATCATAATAATTTGAAGTTTTTTTGTTACCGATTTACATTTGTTTGCTTATATTTTGAAATATTTTTTTCCAAAATAACAATAATAAATTTTGAATTTAGTATTTCCAATTTCGATGGCATATGAATTTTAGGAAAACATTCAAAAGCAACTGAGTAATCAACTATTTTCAATGCTTTTTTGTTAATAAATGCTCTACTTGATATTATTTAAAAACGGCTTTGAAATTCCCTAAATAGTTATAATTGATGTTTTATAAAGAAAGTTAACTTTAAAAAAATACCCTTTAAAACACGCGAAACCATTTAACAAAACAACAAATAACAAAGAAAAAGATTTGGTTTACTTTAATTTTGTTCAGTTGTAAATAAATAGAAATGATCACAGAATTAAAGTGATTATTTAGTTGTTAGTAAATAATTGGTAAATAATTTTTTTAATTAAAAAAATATATATTGTGTATTTTCTTTTTATATTTAATTCATTATTTAAATTGAAGTAAGAATTTAAAATTAATACTCTTAATGAAATACTTTTTGATATTTTCTTCAATAATGTGTTGTTATTGTATTTTATAATTTATATATTATAATAATAATCTTTATAGTGATTGCGTACAATGCAAGTG
The DNA here is from genome assembly GCA_034780555.1 of Coelogynopora nodosa. NCBI lineage: Eukaryota > Metazoa > Platyhelminthes > Proseriata > Coelogynoporidae > Coelogynopora > Coelogynopora nodosa. The sequence goes on from JAUZND010035748.1 coordinate 8,780, forward strand.
GTAGAGTGCCTCTTCGTTATGGATAGGGGTAAACATATAAAATTTATTTTGACGCTACAAATCCCGAGATTTCCTCTATTTAGAATATTAGTCCAGAACAAAATAATTTTAATTCAATGTCCATCAAAATATGAGGTTTCGTGGGAACTTCTGACTCCGCTAATGTTCCGCTATGTTCCGCTAATGTTCATATATCATAATGTAAAACAATATTTGTAATATATTTATTTGATGAAATATGTCAAAAAATAACTTTTTTATTTCAAAATGTTGTACATATATTTTATGGTTTACTGTTCCAATATATTTGACTAAATTAGTGAATTTTACAAATATAATCCACGATATCTTTTATATCACGATACTAGTTTGTGATATAATATACAATTTACCTGTTCGTATCGGTATATATTTAACCGATTTTCCTAGACAAATTAATGTTAATATAATAAATTTAAAGAAATTAAATATCAATCAATTAATTTAATATCATATTATGATATACATCTATGCATTCTACAGGATATGATATCAATGGCTATAGTCCTACTTATAATACTGTACACAGTCTAAAACCTTACCGTTCTTATAACAGATGTTACACCAGCAGACTTACTGTTCTTATAACAGATGTTACACCGGCAGACTTAGCGTTCTTATAACAGATGTTACACCTGCAAACTTACCGTTCTTATAACAGATGTTACACCGGCAGACTTACCGTTCTTATAACAGATGTTACACCAACATACTTACCGTTCTTATAACAGATGTTACACCTGCAGACTTACCGTTCTTATAACAGATGGGTAACCAACAGACTTACGGTTATTATAACAGATGTTACACCGGCAGACTTACCGTTCTTATAACAGATGTTAAACATGCAGACTTACCATTCTTATAACAGATGTTCCAGCGGTAGACATAACGTTCTTATAACAGATGTTACACCAACAGACTTACCGTTCTTATAACAGGTGTTACACCTGCAGATTCCCGCACTATCAAGCACTCCCTTTCCGCAGCCAACCGACGGACAATAAGAGGAACAGTATTGGGAATAACGCCCTGAAACACAGAAAGTTGTTAGTTTGTGGCAATTTTTATATGAAACAACTTGAAGTGACATATTAATCAATAAAAATTCAAAAGTTTGAAAAAAAATTATAAAATGTTTTTACTTTTATATTTTATATATTTTGAAATTATACAATTGTAAAAAAAATTTGCCAATCATAGCCCTAAAGCCTATTTTGGGGTCCGATTATTATTCCTTACTGGGACTTCGATCTCCGAAGAACAACTTTACAACATGAGGGCCAACTAAATGATAAAAACCATTTAGCTTCTATATTAATGATATGTTGATGATATTAGTTATTTTATATTGTTTAACATATTCGACTCAAACCAGCGCATTGTTATAAAATGTTCAGATATTTTAATAAACTTACCTTTACTGTTGCCAGAACGGGAGCATTTACATGAGTTGCTGTCGTAATTTGAATTATGAAAACCCCTTCCCCGACAAAACCGTGAACAGTTTTCGAGATCTGTAAATATGTTTCGTTCAATAAAATATATAACGATAATTGTTTCTTTTTTATATAAAAGTTCATCTATGTCAAGAGATAGACAGCTATAATGTGTCTTTTACTAAAGTTATGAAAGTTTCAATGCGATCTAGATTTGGCTAATACTATTACTATGTAAATTTTATTAGGTACATTATTTCAGTATTTTTTGCATTATACAGAGATACAATATTAAAATAACACACAATTACATAACATGATATACAAAATAACTGTCAATAAGTTTTTGTCTTACATGTCACTAGAGTTCAATATATGAAAAACATATATTAATAATTAGGTCTATAAGAATTTAAGAAATTAATTGACACGATGATAAATCAATCAAATTAAATAAAACAATACTCTCCTAAGCTACGAAACATATCGCAATGAATGTTATGTCATAATTGTTCACCTTGAGACATAGTTGAAGAAGTTCTTATTAAATTAACGCCATATAATGTATATAATGATACTTGTATATGCGGATATTTACTGACATTTATGAATGTATCCATAATAACAATGATAGGAAAATTGCACGTTTATAAAATGTGTAGATAACATAAACATTGAAAACAATATCAATTTGCCTCACATAAGGTATGGTAGTAGGAAAATATGTTTAAACCGTTTAAATTTAAATTGTTTACTTTTAAAAATAAACTTATAATTTAGCAATATTTAGTATTTTCCAATATGTATACATAATAATCGTTTTATTAGAATGTAATATTCTACTACAAATTATTTATTAATTAAATATTAAGAAAAACCTGTTTTAATATCATAAAAATTATGTCAGCTTTTATTACTTTGCTATTACATATTTGACTATAATATATTATACATGTAATATAAATAAATAATTAATTAAATAAAGCGTTTATTTATTAATTGTCAATTTATTACAATGGATGCAACGTCAAAGAATTATGCGATCAAAATAAATTTACAATTATAAAACACAATTCATTGTAAATATATTACCGCCACTGTTCAACATTTGAATTATTTCCAAACAGCCCAAAAAAGAGGCTAAACATCAAGACAAAGTAATGTATATAGAAAACTAAAGTTAGTCAATAAATATTAAAGTAAAATGTAAATTGGTTTGACAGACCAAAATGAAAATTACATTTATACAGGCGACTGGTAGTTTTTATTTCATAATACATAACATATTTCAATTTTTTTTCTTCTAAAAAACAAATTAATGAAAGTAATGAATTTTTTATATATAAAACTCAAGAAACAGTATTATCAATATTGTGGATTTATTTAGACCCAAATATAACACACTGACACTAATCTGATCAAAAGCAAGTATAATAAACATTAAAATTAATATAAGTTATGATACTAACATTACCATAATATCTATAGCTTACACATACCTGTATTAGTCAATTTAACGGACAACTAACAGAAAAAAATATAATCTAACATTGGGGAACGATATGGACGATCAATTTCTGTTTATAACATAATAAGAAAAATTTATTGAATTTTCGGGGAAAAAGTATACCGAACTTATTTATAACTTATTTTTATAATATGCATGTATCATAATGAAATATGAATATTATAATATACATAATTATTTATTTGTTAAACAAGAAGTTGTGGTGTACCTACCACTGCATTCCACTACTGGCGAAAGTAGAAGACAAATGGTTCCCAGGCGAAATAGAACGACAACTCCTTTTATCCTATTCATCTTTAATGAGACAAATGGCGCAGAGTGGGAAATAATGCTGTTTAACAAATTGTTCATTTGTTTATATTGATTGTAGCTTACATGCTGCAGCCGCGTTATTTGATTTAAATAATTATTTTAATATCAAATATTATAAAACTGAAATTTACAGAAGAATATGACACGTGTTTTGTTTAAACTGTCGTTTTATCTATGTTGTGCAAATAGAGACGAGTACAATTATGAACCTTAACAAAATGTGTGAGTTTCTCTCTGTTAAATTATAAAATCCAAAGTTCAGAGTATTTTTCTATGTACATATATCAAATTTTGTGATTTGCCTTTATTTATTGATTTTATAATTTGTAGATGTTTTTATATGATGTACTCTCTGTTAGTCATATTGATTATTGCGCTGTTTGTAAAAAGCTAATAAAATCCAGAAGTTTTAATAATATATAGTTGCTAAACATGTATTTTAGATATTAGTATTATAATTACCCTTTTACAAAATGTTGTTCACATTTTTAAAACTCATAATTATATTTCTGTGAAAAGTTTAACAGCTGTTTTTCGGAAATCAGTTGTAATCTAATAAAGTCATTTTGTAAACAATTATTTGAAACATTGAAACATATTATTTGCTAGACTGATGTTTTATATTATTTTGTGGCTCTCTGGTTCAGTTGGACTTTTTTATTTTATATCCAAAATTATCATAAAAAAATAATGAACAAAACAATGTATTTTTGTTAAGCTTACATACAAAATGATGTCAAATTGAAAATGTATATATGTCTAATTTAATTGATAAAAATTCACAAAATTAACTCCGAAATAATGCGCCCATTACATAAATAATAGCGCATCATCATTTTAATAACTGAATTCGTTGGCTCCGTGGAATCTTAAAATTGACATTGTTACATTTGCATTCCTCTGAGTTGAAATATTTAACCCCGGCTGTGCCGCACTCCTGGAGGCACCATCGTGGCGTATCTAGCGGTGGAGCTTTCATCCCTGGAAATGAAAAAAATATTAATGAATACAATTGATATAGTATAGTCCATTTTCCATTAAAAGTGTATCATCTAAATTTCTTCATAATATATGTACTTTGAAGCATATTAAACATTTATAACAAAAAATATTGTTCAATGAATGTTAAATTTTAATTAGTTAATAAATGCTTTTTTTACGTATATATTTGTTAAAATGCCTTTATTACTATGTAAGCACAAATTATACATTGAAAACAAATGAAATTTTATCACAATAAAACTGAATAACATGCGGTTACCTAGGAACCTCAATTTTATGATTTTTCTACGAAAAAGACTAAAATAACTTCTGTTCTAGCTGCTAAATAAATATTATGCAGCGCTTTTCTTTATTTCTTTAGATAAATTATCATATGCGAGATGATTTTTATTTAAAAACTAGTTTGTAATGAATAAAACTACTATACATTTTATTATTATCAATAGTACATAATAAATTAGACGATTAGGAATCTTAACACAGATTGTATCTTTCATTACGTATTAAGTTTGTATCGATAATTGACAAGTAAACTTACTAACATGTATAACTGTCGGTTCAACTACTCTACTATGATTTGACCACAGATATATGCACATGACTGCTTTTAGTATATTTTATATTGTTGTCTAAAATTATTCGATTGTCCGCTTGACTAGGAAGTATACTTCGAAAATTTCCGACCAAATATACTATTTTGCAGCAAGCGCTATTTCTCCTTATTTTATTTTATCTAATGCTCTGCATAGGAATCAAGAATTTAGACATTTTATTATTCTTTCTGACTCTCCAACCCACTCTGAATATACATTGTACAGATTTTGTGTTTAAAAGCATTTATTATTATACTATTATTAGTGTTGTTTATCTTCACAATACAGTATTTCATCCCCTCCGAATTTCAAAGCTGTTTTATCAATGGAAGAGGTATTTAATTACATTATAAAATTAGTCATTGCCGTTTAAACTATCTATTTTGTGCAATACTTAGAATATAAATATTGTCAATGACATTAGTTTGGTACCGTTGTAAAAAATGTCAAAACATAGATCAACTTTTCAATAATTGAAATAAATTTTTAAAATGGAGGAAAACTTTTATTGAATAACAATAATATGAAAAAAAGACTAGAACAATACTCGTAAATATAGTAAGGTTACAAATAACACAACAATTACATTTGAAATATAATTCACCTTTAGCAGACTCCACTGGGGAAAACAGAAAGCTAATTGCTCCTATACCTAATAAAATGACAAATCCTTTTATCATGTTTGCGTGAAGTGTTTCGTGGAAAGAAAAATCACATTGTTTGAAAAGTGTCCTACATATTTATATACCAACTTACGTACACGATACAATTTTATTTAAATATTTACTCGCAAAAGAGGTATCATAAAACCAACGTTTACAGTAGATAATGATTTAAATTTTATTTGAATTGTATTATCTATATTGAGCAAATTTGATGGAAATAAAATATGTGACCTTTAGATCATGTAGATATACTTGAAAATAATATTCTGAATAACAATTTTATAAACTACTGTTACTGCGGAATTTATTCCTAAATTTCAATTTTCGAAAATACAATATTCATTCTAATATTGCCTTGTTTTTTAATACAATGTATATTTAAAATTAGATATTATTATTATTTATTATATAATTATATTATAATTCATTAGATATTAGTATTAAAATAATAGATGAAAATAATCTGCAAAGTTTACTAAAATGTTAAGAACACCGATTAACTTTATTTACACAACCATCATAAAGTGTCGCTCTTACAAATGGGACACGAGTCCATTTTTATTGATTATATTATAGAAATATATTGTTTTAATGATTTCTAAAAGTTGGTCAAAAAGGACATTGTATAGAATTTTTTTAAAATAACAATACAAGCTCAAAGCTGTAAAAAGTATTCCTCTACATCCCCAGACCGGAGAATCAACCCCCGAGAGTCATAGTCTGGGTTAAAACTCTCGGCGGCCAACAACCCACTCCCGAAAGGTACCCAGGAAAGAGGAAAGAGTACCTGGGATGTACCTGGGATGTCCTGGGATGTCCGCACCGCTGGAGATCCGGAAAACCGGTTGGCTTCGTTTTCCTCCAACGGGTAGTCGCACCCGACGTCCCGAGATGGTGTCGTCTATGTCGAGCTAATGTTGTTGATATGGGTGGATGAGGTCAGGCGGGATCACCGTCAGAGAAGCCGAAGCCCCCGCAGTAACGCTAGTCGAACATGTTGCTTAATAGCTCCGTGACAATATTCCATTCTTCGGATGAACTCTTCCCCACTCATTTCCTCTTTGTACTCCTCTCTTTCCTGTTCCTCATTAACCGTTCCCGCTTTTTATATCTTTAGATCATGCTGTAAGAGTTGCTCTCATAAATAGTCTCCTTAATGTTATCAGTCCTAAATTTTGAAATATAAATACATGTAAATATTTTGATTTTAGAATTAATAAATATATATCATATATAAAATAGTGGTCAAATTGGAGAAAGTAAAAAGGAAATATAGTTGAAAAAGCGCTTTGGTGTAAATGGTTTACATAAATAATGTTCAATAATTGTCTAAGTGAATTTAATAAAAAATATTAAAATTAATCCATACGTATAGGTATCAATTATAAATCATACAAATATTGATTTAATTATAAGCATTAAATTTAATGACATACAAGTAATTGAAAACATTATAATCAATTAAAAACATAGATTCATTTAAACTAATTTAGATAACATTTATAATATAGTCTACTCTGTCAGAAAAAAGGGTTTTATAAATGGTTTGTTAAGAAGGAAAAACCTTTGGTTAAAATGGGTTTTTTAAAAAGACCTTTGGTTAAAATGGTTTTTCTAAAAAACCATTTAAAGGTTCTAACGATTACTAGACAATTAATTAATCTCTCTAATTGTTTGTGTATTTATATATTAAATATATATATACAATACAATGTAAGGAGAAAAATTGAGAATACACAAAACGCCGCATGTGCAGTATTTGCATATTTTCAATCTCCTTATTTAATAATCTATGACACATTTTATAATATCCAATTAAAAACAAAAGTTATTATATAATTATGATAATTTATATATATAATTTTATAAAATTGAATGTAGTATTTTAATTTAAAGTTATCGTAAAATGATAATTGTGCTATGATTACATATTGTAATGAAATAATCTTTTTAAAACACCAAAAAATGCATTGATTTGTAATTTAATTTGGGACTTGTATTTATACGTGGAAAATTTATTGATTAATCACAATCGCCATTCGTTTATTGATTAGATTTTTGGGTAGCGTAGCCAAACGTTAGACAAAGCGATAATATTGCAACTCAGCGAAAAGTGTTAGTTATATTATAGCTTGGCAGTGCAATTGGTCATTGTTACGTCATATAGCCACGTCATTGGTATATTAGACACGACTTCATGCACTTAAATTGTTTCGTACGGCCCTATAATATTCTATCAGTTGTGTTTAGTGCGCGTGACATTAAAACATTTTCTTATTATTTAGACTTGTCATTTATTTACATTTTTACAAATTTTGTTTTTATTATCAAGGAAATTATAGGATAATCTTTTGTCAAATATTGCTTCTTTAAATATCGAATACCATTTCAATAAATGTGTTCGGTATATTAATTATACTAGACATATATATATATGCTTAAATAAAGCGTTGTAGCTTTATTTACAAAGTTTGCTTTATTTGGTGAAAGATAGTAAGTTCCAGAGCAATCTCAGTTTGTAAAAAAACATTACTTGTAATAAATGTTATATAAATTATATAAATGCTATTGCACGCATTATATGTGTTGTATTTGATTTCACATATAATAAAGTTTTATAAATGTATGGGAAAATGAACAAATTAAAAAATACTATATATAAAGATTATACATAATTTGGTGAGAATTTGACAAATTTAGTAAATAATTGTCAAATATATATATTTTTCAATATTTTAGCAAATCATTTTATGAATATTTAATGAAATTTGTTCGCCCAGATTTCGTCAGATTTAATAAAAATCCAATTATACTTATTAAACCAATACAAAGAATAAAGACATATAGCAAAGACAAATATAAGCATTTTATTATCGATTATGTACAGACTAGAACAGTACGGAAGAGATGACTATAAATCCTCACTATATATATAATAACGATAAATACAATGATGGCCAAAATTAAGCTTCTTCAGTCATAAATGCTAATCAATTTGGCCGAAATGAGTAGAGGATTTAGTCCACTAAAATCAATAAATATATGATGCTGAAGGAGATTCACTCTGTTTATACTTATTGACATATGCCATTTTAAAATCCGACTGTTTATTATTTTATTCAATAAAATTTAATTCTCAAAGATTTCACAGTGTTACATTGAAATATAAAATACATCTCATTATAGCTTATTTAAAATGGCACGTTAATGTTAGTATTTCTTTTTAAAGTTTGAATAAAGCACTGTTTTTTACATGAGTAGACATACAGAGTGCGCCATGAGGTGAAATTTTCTATTTCAATTCTTCTCTCAAATTTGAATAAATATTATAAGGTCCTTTGTCACGCGATTGAGGTCTTCACCAAATGGCGCATTGGTTTAAATATGTTTTTACTAACATGAGTTCTCCTTACAATTCTATAATATTCGACAGAAATACATCGAATATCAGCTTAGTATTCCGCTACATAGCGCTAACTGAGACATCCAGACGTAAGTTATATCACAAATTGAAATATTTAAAGAACAATAGACGCCGCAATGCGATAATTAAATATTAAAGGATTGGTAAAAAACAACAGGACAGAGGATTGAAATTGAAATCAGATCTTCTTTTTAGAAATGATGTAGTTTTAGACGGAAAGTTTAAAACATTAACAGTAGATCTAAAAATGTAATTAAAAAAATGTGTTTTCAAAATCGGAGAAAATGATGGAATAGCACAAAGAGCACTGCAGCACAATTGGTTTATATTATTAGAGAGTAGTGAATTCGTATTTGGTGGCATCAAGACTCCATCCTTCGAGAAGAATAACTGACAGCAAAATAACACGAATGATTCGAAAAGCCACCACATCTATTTCATTGGAAAGCGTGTAAGCAAGCATTCGATGCGCCTTTCTCTAGCAGTGTACATCTATAGCACAGTCTTGTGATTATAGAAATATAAGCGAGAAATTAAACACAAACTAGAAAGAGATTTGACGGTGCTATATACACAAGATTGCATTTAAAAATTAAACAAATTACATAATTTTAGAGAGAAAAAAAGGTTCCACTATTATGGTTGACTGTACATGGAAGCCTTCAGGGAATTAAATAATGATAAGGTTTACTTTGATACAACTATAACCAAGTCAAGTGATATATACAACTAAAGGTAGTAATCTAAATATTTACATTATGTTGTCAAGATTTTCAGATGCAAATCAGATGTTATTGTTAAATGCGAGTTTGAATGTACTTTTTACATAAAAAATATGAAATCATCATTATAGTCAACAATTGTTCAACTCCGCACACTAATGATTATTAAATAACACATGGTTCATTATAGTATCACATATATTTATCACACGGGCTTCCGTTCCTACATGCCAACTTCAGGCTTAATCTACCTTCCTAGAGATCGATAATTTCAGATCCGAGTATGAATCGATAATGTCACATCAGAGTATGGATCGATAATGTTACATCAGAGTATGGATCGATAATGTTACATCAGAGTATGGATCGATAATGTCACATCAGAGTATGGATCGATAATATCACATCAGAGTGTGGATCGATAATGCCACATCAGAGTATGGATCGATAATGTCACATCAGAGTATGGATCGATAATGTCAGATCAGAGTATGGATCGATAATGTCAGATCAGAGTATGGATCGATAATGCCACATCATAGTATGGATCGACAATGTCAGATCAGAGTATGGATCGATAATGTCACATCAGAGTATGGATCGATAATGCCATATCAGAGTATGGATCGATAATGTCACATCAGAGTATGGATCGATAATGTCAGATCAGAGTGTGGATCGATAATGTTACATCATTGTGAAGAACTCGTTGGTATCCTTGGCCAGACCGATGGTGATATCGTCCCGGACACACTCGACGGATATCGTGTCTTCGGTTCCCACACTGCTCCCCACGTCCCGTGACTGAAGAAAGTCGATGTCTGAGAGACCGAGAGAAAGAGAGAGAGAGAGAGAGAAAAGAGAGTAACTTACTGATTTCAAAAGTTAAGTCGTTTTTAAATATGTTTATTATTATTAATATCTTAATAAGTTAATAAAACGAACAATACTAGAATGGAGAGTAGTTTATCTGGTCCAATTAATGCATAAAATGCCAATATAAAAAAGAAAAGAAAAAGTTACTATTTGGACATGCTCATTGCATACTACTAATCAGTAAAAAATAATCGGAGGAAAAAATTTGACAAAAAATATATAAAACAAATAAGTCATTCAAAACATTTATTTCCGAAGACCGTTGGTTTGTCTTTCAGTTTCGACTGGTTCGGTTTATCGGAACGCTGAAGTAAGTAACAGACAGACTCACTGGTCGCGGAAAGCATCTGCTGCGAGGCCAGCTGGTGGAACTCTCCTTCCCCACCCCCTCCACCGCTGCCCTGAGCCTCGTGTTCCGGGGTACTCTTGGTCCAGTCCATCTGCTCCTCGTAGCCGGAGTAGCCTGGTGCTGTGGAGCGGTGTGGAGGAGGGGAGGAGGAGGGGGGAGGGGGCCACTCGGACACTGCCCCCTCTGCTCCCGATATCAGGGACACCATCACCGGGCCTGTGGACGCACGGAAGGCTGCCAGGAGGGGGGGCGGGGTTATAGGGGTCACAGTGGATCGAAGGTTAAGGGTGCCCCGTACAGGCAATAAGAGAGTCATAGAACGCATATAACGGGCTATTTAGGACTTTTTAGAGCACATACAGATTAACATTTGTTATAGTTTTTAGAACGCATAATCAGCGTTCGTACGAACCACCCGGATTAAAATTGAAGGGAGCAATACCCTTTTTAAAGGGATCCTATTTCCGCTGATTAAATAGATAACTAACATAATAATTATCAATATATAAAGGCTCAAAATAAATTCAAGGGTTTTCAAGGCTCAAAATAAATTCAAGGGTTTTCAAGGCTCAGATTAAATTCAAGGGTTTTCAAGGCTCAGATTAAATTCAAGGGTTTTCAAGGCTCAGATTAAATTCAAGTGTTTTCAAGGCTCAGATTAAATTCAAGGGTTTTCAAGGCTCAGATTAAATTCAAGGATTCTCAAGGCTCAGATTAAATTCAAGGATTCTCAAGGCTCAGACTAAATTCAAAAGTTTTCAAGGCTCAAAATAAATTCAAAGATTTTCAAGGCTCAGATTAAATTCAAGGGTTCAGATTAAATTCAAGGGTTTTCAAGGGTCAGACGCATTCTCATGGGTCCGTATAAACCATGATTACAACATATACAACTGAACACAACAACGTAGAAGCGCCAAAAGGTAACCTTGGTCACCGCTGCAGCTGGCTTGGTCCGCGACAACAGTATCGATGACAATCGTCCGCTGCTGGAGGGGGGTGCAGCAAGTGTCCCCCCCTCCTCCATCTCCACTCCCCTCCTGTGATCCCCCCTCTGTCTCCAGTGTGCCTCCTGGACGATGGTCGGTCTGCTGGTAGCAGAGATCTGGCGAGAAGGCTGAAGGAGAAAGAAAGAAAGCGCTGCAACACAGTTATGGTTGAAATGCCACTCTATTTTTCTTCGACATCATGCGACGAAATCAATATTTGAATTGACGAAATTATTATTTTAAATACAACATTTTTGTTTCAACAAACAAATCACTGTGTAATTGCAAACAGCGCTAAGTATAGCACATTAAAAGTTATAAATGACGCATAAATATTCACATATGTCTGTATAGTCAGTGATATCATTATATAAGGAGCAGAGAAGTAGTCTCCTACCGTTTTGCATCAAATTCCGTGTCGCGTCGCGTCGCATTACACTCGGGAGACACACGATTTTAGTGCTGAGTGGTAATAGACGGTGAAATATGTTTCCTCATTTTTAAGCCAATTCCTAACTTTTTCGGTCTTCCGCCAAAACATTATTTTTTCACATTAACTGTTAAAAAAAGGTGACTTTTTTTGATTTTCATCAAAGTTTTACCGGACACTTCAACGTTTAACTAATAATAGTTAAATTTCGCATTTCTCATTGCTCAATAACACAAAATCAATTGTCTTTGTCAAATGCTCATTAAAGCTTTTTGTCTAGACCACCGTAATGTGTGATTTGTTGAGAAAAACCTACTTGAATAAAATATAAGTGGAATTAAAAAGGAATATATTGGATTCACAATATATTGATTATTTATATATTTATATTGATTACCGGCTATATCCCATATTTGTGAGCAACCAAACATTTTGCAGAAGTCACAGTACAGTGTGGAATCTTTTATTTCTTAATCATTAAAATGATACATTAATTTTTTATGTATCACGTATTATTATTACTCATTTTATATTTTTATATTTTTATTGATCTGGTATATATAAATATATACATAGAGGTTTGACACTGAACATCATTAAGATGTTGATGACGTCATTATGACCAACCTGGAGGTTTGTATGTGAAGTAGTGAGGTTCACTAAGTCGTCCTTGACACTTGACAACAAGATGGACGGTGACCGGAGCTCTCAGCTCCGCTACCAGGTCGTAGGGGGGCACTGCGCAGATCAAATGGGTCTGATGGATGGATATGCCGCGTCGATAATGTGGGAGATATTTAAGATATTGAAGGGTTTTAAAGAAGAATTATGGTGGTTCTTAACCCTTCGTGCGTGGAGGGGGGGGGGGG